>VMDO01002275.1:0-35061 GCA_007922755.1 Pedetes capensis
ACATTAAATGGAGAAAAGATTGAGGTTGTCCAAGATTTTACTTTGCTTGGCTCTATAATCAACACCCGTGGAAGCAGCAGTCAAGAAATCAAAAGACGCATTGCTCTAGGAAAAGCTGTGGCAAAAGATCTCTTTAGAGTATTGAAAAGCAAAGACATCAAATTGAAGACGAAGGTGCGTCTGACTCATGCCATGGTATGTTCAGTGGCATCATATGGTTGTGAAAGCTGGACATTGAACAAGAGAGACAGAAAAAGAATTGATGCTTTTGAATTATGGTACTGGAGATGTCGATTGAATATACCATGGACTGCCAAAAGAACCAACAAATCTGTCCTAGAAGTGCAACCAGAGTGATCCTTGGAAGCAAGAATGGCCAGACTGCGTCTTACATATTTCGGACATGTAGTCAGGAAAGATCAATCCCTGGAGAAGGACATCATGTTTGGGAGAGTGGTAGGTCAACGCAAAAGAGGAAAACCCTCCACCAGATGGACTGACACAGTGTCTGCAACAGTGGGCTTAAACATAAATAAGATCGTTTGCCTAGCACAGAATCAGCAAGTGTTTCGATCTGCTGTATATAGGGTCGTTATGAGTCGGACTCGACTGGACAGCACCTAACAACAACAACAATGGGGAAATGGCAAAAGGGTGTGGTATAATGGCAAGCTTGAGTCAAAAAATGGGCTGTTTAAATTTTAATGTGAACAGTTTGATAACTGGAAATAATTAGCACTGAAAATTTTGCTTGTATCACTTAGATTTTCTCTTATACATCATCTTTCTAGTCTATATGATGATAAAAACTCAACTGACTGAGGTGATGTTTTTGTCTAAAATCTCTTTTGTAAGGCAATTACATTCCTTGATGAACTTTTCAGTAAATTCAACTTAGCAGAGTTAGCATTTTGGGGGATTGTATCAGAATGGATTTTCCTAGACTAACTCTTTAAACTCAGCCAAAATTTTAAATTTTATCAAAACCTTTATTAAATCTCATCACATACTTCTAAGTCTTTATAATTTAGGATTAATCCTGTACTATCAAATAGTCCTGTTCTTCACCATCACTTATACAGACAGGACTTAGCTTGATTTTCACCCATCTGTATGATTTTAATTATGTTTCTGCTATGCTTGTCCTTAATGATAATTGATATTTAAGAACTTTTTTTTTTTTTTTTTTTTTGCGGTACTGGGGCTTGAACCCAGGGCCTCGCGCTTGCAGCCTCTGCAAGTGCTGGACCACTGAGCTGCACCCCCAGCCCATTTTTTTTTTTACTTTTTGAGACAGGGTCTCACTAAGTTACACACACTGCCTCTGGTCTCGAACCTGTGATCCTCCTGCCTCCGCCTCCCAAGCTGCTGGGATTACAGGCGTGTGGCACCGTGCCCAGCAAGAACTATTTTTTAATCTTCTCCACGATGTATTTTCTTCTGATTTTTTTTTTTTGAACCAAAACTCACATCTACTTTGCAATCCATTCTTGTTGTTGTTAGGTGCTGTCCAGTCAGTATCTGACTCATAGTGCCCCTATGTACAACAGATGAGACACTATCTTCAGTGCTTCTCTGCTATTTGATAGGTTTTAAATTGCTGATTGCTTTTTGGGAGTGGGTTGCCAGGCCCATTATGGTAGTATAATACAGTGTGTGTCTCAAGGAATGCTATTTCTCAAATTGGCAAATTTCCCAATTGATGTTTAGAAGATAGAAGGAAGTCTAAACACCATATTAAATGAGCTGTTTTGAAGACAATTAGAAAGTGACCTAAAAAGACACACTGATTTTTAAAGTCCTAAAGAATTACTAGAAGAATCCTTTTATATTAATCCATGTTTATTTGTAGCCTATTCATTTGAAAAAGTATACAGCCGTCAGAAAAAATTTGTGAAATGATGTATAATATATAATTCTTGCAATAAAAATGAAAAAGGACACAAAGGAACTTAATCTTGTTCACTGCTCTAGTGCCAAGCTCATAGTAGCCTTACTTAGCAAAGTAATGGAACAAGATGGAGAACTTAAAAATTACAAGTATCTATGCAATATTTGCTTTAAAAATATACATCCCAAACCAATTACTCTGCTAGATATTCCAAGTAATTACTTGGAACACTACTACTGTATTCAGGTAAGCCTGATCTTTTCGTTCTTTTCTCATTGGTGGTGGTTTGGGGATTTCCTTTTGAAATTGGCTAAAATTATTTTAAGGTCTCTTGTTCACACTGCTATGCTTTGGCATTAGGCCCTAAGCCAATGGGGAAAAATAACACCTACAATCATCCCTTGAAACACTATTCTTATACTACTGCTGACTAGATCATTGCTTTAATGAAAGCCTAGGAATAAGGACCTGTGTGTAGTTATTAAGGACAGTTGCTTCCTATATGTAGTTTCATTTTTGACATTAAGAATTAATGTACTTCATTTTGTTTAGCTTCTATTGGCCAATCAAGCTGTGTATCTTTTCCCAGAGTTGGACAATTTAGTAAGGATAACAGATAAAACAGAAATATAATACAGCATTAGAGTGGGACAGGAAGCTAAATTTTTAACTATATAAAAAGCCATATACCATATCCTCCCCCCCAAATATCTGATCTTCCCACACATATTTTAGTTGTAGAATTAGTGATTAACTGGGGCTTTTTGTAAAGGACAAATTATCACCCATGTTTATAAATATGGAAGAGAATAAGGTCAAAACTACAAACTACACTAAGAATAATGTGAACAGTTTCCCAAAAAGTCATGAAGAGAATTTTTTTAAATAAAAGCTATCCTTTTTTCACTCCAAAAGCCATTCATATCTTTTATATCCCATTTTTCAATTAAAAATAAAATTAAAACTTAATACTCACAGATGTAGTATCCTCTATGCATTATTTGACCTTTTCTAGTCAGAAACCTGATGTCCCAGTTTGATGTTATTATCCCACAAGCGTTTCTACAATGCATTTTGACAACTGTATCTTGACACTAACCAGTTAATCTGTGTAGTTTACTAACGATGTTTTTAAACATGTGCTTGATGATGATACTCAATGTCTTTAAAAAAAAAATTCAGGGCTGGACATGCGAGTGCACACATCTATAACCCCAGGACTAGGAAAGCTGAAGCAGGAGGACTGGGAGTTCAAGGCCAACCTGGGTTACACAGCAGGAATTTGTCTCCAATAAACAAACAAAACAAACCAGGGCTGAGATGTATCTCAGTACAGTGTTAGAACACCTGTATAGAACAGACAAGACCCTGGGTTTGATCCCCAGCACTGTAAAACAAAAACAAAAACAAACAAAAAATCAAAGCACAATTACCATTCTTCCCACAGCAGCCATACAAGCACCCTAAAAACATAATATAGAGCTTTCCCAGTACAAATAAGATGGAAAAAATTATTGCCTTCCAGTTAAAGACTGAAGTACCATGCAAAACAGCATACTTGAGGGTGAAAGGGGTATCATTCTTTATCTATTGTGAATTTTTGCATGCCATGAAATTTGGAATTACTACAGTACCAACAAGATATCATGCCAAATACATAACACATGCTGAGACCGTAAATCTTTTCAAGTTACTTCTATGGCATAATTACGATGATCTACTTTTATAAGGCGAGGGTTCATTATTATTTAATTAGGAAGCTAGGCAACCCCAAATGATTATTAAGAAAAATTACATTGGTTCTTGGTAGAGTAGCATTAAATAGCTTGCTCATTGAAGCAGAGTGTGATAGTACACGCTTGTAATCCCAGCATTCAGGAGGCTAAGGCAGCAGGAAGCCAAGTTTGAGCTCTCTTGTCTCAAAAGAAAGAGGAAAAAAATAAAAGCCTGTTCATTCAAATCTTTTATTTCAAGAATCAACAGTTTTAACTGGCAGTAGTGGCACAAGGCTGTAATCCCAGCATTTGCAAGACTGAAGCAGGACGACTGCCATGAGTTCGAGGCCAGTTTTGTCTAGTCCCAGGCCAGCCTCAGCTACAGAGGGAGACCATCTCAAAATAAAGTTTTCCAGTGTACAGATCATTAAAAATAAGATGATTGAGCTAGGTGTGGTGGCTCATGCCTGTAATCCCAGGGACTGAGAGGCAGAGGTAGGAGGATTACAAATTCAAGGCCAGAGGCAGCCTGCATAACTTAGTAAGACCCTATCTCAAAATAAAAAGTAAAAATGGTCTAAGGGTGAGCTCAGTGGTAGAACACTTGCAAAACATGCATGAAGCCCTGGGTTCAAGCCCTCGGTACTGGGGAAAAAAAAATATATATATATATATATACATATATATATGTATATATATATATATATATATATATATATATATATATATATATGAGAAACAGATTACTGGAGTTTATTTTCTAGTACAGTGTTTTCCTAATGCCTGTTCTTTCTCACCAGTGGAATCTACTTTTAAAAGCTATGGTGTAATTTAGTAACACGAAGAGAACTGGCACCTTTAATTAAAAGTACACTGGCTTCATTAGCATAACTGACACACTGATGTTTCTGAAACATAAGGAGTCCAGTTTGAAATCAATGTAATTTCTAAGACTCTCAAAAGTGAGACAATAGAATAAAATGACTAACTTTCATACATTCCTTGGTTTTGAGGTTAAGGAATAACAAACCTTGTTCATTTAAAACATCAAGACTCCTTTTTAGTAACTACATCAATAAAATGAACAATTAAGATTCTTGACATTCAGATTTCACAACGGTTTCAACTATTTGAGAATCCTCAATCTCTGTAACAGATTATAACTCTCCTAATTTTGTGTAGGGGCTGGGATTTAGCTCAGTTGGTAGCGTACTGCACTGCAGTCTCTGAGGTCCTGAGTTCAATTCCCAGCACTGCAAAAATGGGAGAAGGGCCTGGCAATCCACTCCCAAGGCAATCCTGAAATGGTCAGCCATTGAAAACCCTATGAGGCTCACTATGAGTCAGATACCAACTCAACAGCACCTAACAACAACAATTTTGTTAAAGCCTGCAGCTGTACCACTGTGGCGTCCAATCCCATTAAATCTTGTAAGCTAAAGCAGAGTCAGACCAGGGTAGTACTTAAATGAGAGACCACCTAGGAATACCAGGTGTTGTACACTTGGGAGGACCCAGTAACCCACTCCCAAAAAAAAACAATTACCATTGAAAACCCTATGAATATCAGTGAAATACTGATAGTAGTATTTCATCTGTTGTACACAGGGTCACTATGAGTTGGACATAGACTCGATAGCACCTAACAACAATTACAATAAACAGGAGGACATGGCAGCACACTCCTGAAGCAACCCCAAAATAAGCATTGAAAACTCTTGAGGGTCACTGAGTCAGATTTGACTCCATGGCACCTAACAATTTTGTTAGGGGATATATGACGATGTACTACTCAAAGAACTTGAGTCTAACTACATAAAATGTCATGACAATCAAGTTTGTCTCCATTTGCCTTCCCTATTTAATAACTTGAGACAAGCCTGTGTACGTACTTCTATTCTTTCTGAATACAAAAGGACACTGTTCCTTTTGGAAACATAACCCTTTCGAGACTAATGGGACAATATATCCCAATGTAATCTGTACAAATACTGATGGCGCACCCTTGAATATAGCTATAATATAGCTGCTTCTTTTTATTATGTGTGAATATTGGTTAGGTGCTGTCGAGTTGGTATCGACTCATAGTGACCCTCACAGGGTTTTCAATGGCTATTTCGGGATTGCCTTGGGAGTGGATTGCCAGGCCCTTCTCCCATTTTTGCAGTGCTGGGAATTGAACTCAGGACCTCAGAGACTGCAGCGCAGCACGCTACCAACTGAGCTAAATCCCAGCCCCGTGTGAGTATTAGCATGACTGTATTACTGCTAATTATGCTGTAACCTAAATTAGCAAGGTGCTGTGTGAACCTGCTCAGTATATTCTCCTTTAGTAAATCCTGTGCTGTTATTAGGTGCTGTCGAGTTGGTGTCTGACATACCGATGTGACATACAACAGATGAAACACTTATTAGTGTTTCTCTGCTATTCACAGCGTTTTCAATGGCAGATTGACTTTAGGGTGTGGGTTGCCGTGTCCTTTCCCCAAGCCTACGGCACCTGGTGTTTCCCAGGCAGTCTCCCATCCAAGTACTAACCAGGCCTGACCCTGTTTAGCTTCTGAGATCAGACCAAATCAGATGCTGCAGTACTACAGCTGCAGGCAAATCCACTGTAAGTCCTACTTGTTGTTAGGTGCCATTGAGTCATATCCAACTCATAGCGACCCTCGTAAGGTTTTCAATAGCTGATTGTTTCGGGATTGCCTTGGGAGTGGATTGCCACGTCCTTCTCCCATTTTTTTAATTAGAAAAGACTAAATCTTCAGGTCAAACTAGAGATTTCATCATGCCTTATATATTCTGAGTTCTAAAACCATCACGTAAGTCCTGCTTACTATACTTGAATAAATGAAATGTTTACTTTTGTGTAGGGGATGATATGTCCCAACAGTATGTTTGGGTGGGGTTATATGTCCCAGTTTTAACAATTAGCAACTCCCAAGGAGGTGGAATGACTGAAGTAGACAATACAGAAAAATGGCAAAAAGACTACTATAAAGTGTCCACAGATCAACAGAAAAAACGTAATGAACAGATTTGTTCCTTTTGAATGAAACACAAATCTGCCCAGAAATAGTAAAGGTATACTCCAAAGAGAGGAAAAGACCCAGAAGTTACAATGTGCCTAAGAGTATAATTTTATACAGAAAACCTGCTAACAGTGAAATTACCTAGCATTGTTGTTGTTAGGTGTCATCGAGTCCAGTGTGACTCATAGTGACCCTCATACGGTTTTCAGTGGCTGTTTCAGGATTGCTTTGGGAGTGGACTGCCAGCTCCTTCTCCCATTTTCTGTGGTACTGGGGATCTATTGAGGGCCTCGCAGAGTGCAGCTTAGCACTCTACCGAGCTAAACCCCGGCCCCTACCTAGCATTAAGCTACCAGTAATCTCATACAGGCACTTTACACAGACACACACAGAGCTCATTTCTCTGTTTTGGGGTAATTTGTCACTTATATGAATCAGAATGTGTTCATTTGAACCCAGCACAGTGGTACATGCCTGTAATTCCAGTAGGCTACAGCAGGAGGACAGAGTTGGAGGATAGCCCGGAATGTATGTAAGACCCTGTCTCAAATTTTAAAAATAAAAATATATTTCCCATTTGTCTTCACACACAAGGTTCTGTGAAAATGTTTAAAGATGGAAAAGTCACATTTTGTGTATCAACTAATTTATAAGTGTGGTAAGAATTGTATCACATCTTATTTAAATAAAAACAAAATTATTTTTAGTTATTATCTACTTGTATTTTTAGAAAGGAAGATAAGTAATTTCCATCATAGTATTATGAATGTTAAGGTCCTATCTTAATAGGATCAGGATGAAAATACAAATCCGGACTTCCTCTAGAGGTTTGAGGAATTTGAGAAAATACTCATGAACTAGGAATGAGTTGGTATTCTAAAGTCTAGAAATTGTTGTTGTTAGGTGCTGTCGAGTTGTATCTGACTCATAGTGACCCTCATGGGGTTTTCAATGGCTGACTGTTTCGGGATTATCTCAGGAGTGGACTGCCACATCCTTCTCCCATTTTTGCGGTGCTGCGACTCGAACCCAGGACCTCAGAGACTGTAGAGCTCAACTCTATCAACTGAGCTAAATCTCAGCACCAAAGTCTAGAAATACGACACAAAAATTAGTAGGACAGAAAACACACTGGAACAGTCTGAAAATCAGGTAAATAAAAGACGGCTATTACCACTTAATGACATTTTATTGGCATATGACAATTTACACGGGTCCCTGTTGCATTATACATCACACTGAGTAAGAATTGGTTAGCCATCCACATTCATTCTTATTAGGTAATATTTTTTCTCAAATTATAATTTAATTCCGAACACTGATTTTAACTGTGACAGAAGGGAACAATAACAATTCCTTGAAGTCAACTGCATTGGAAAAAACATTTTGCTTTTTATATTAAAATTCCTAGGATGCTGAAAAGTATACACACCTAAGAACTGAGTCATGGCCTTCTTAAACAGCTTTCTTATTTTTTCTGGAAATATCCATTTGTTCATTTTTATTTCTTTTCTCTAGGCAAAAGGAAGTATGTTAATGCAGCTATCAGAGTTATTTCCTGGCACTTGTAATCTATCTTTACAAAGAGGAACCATTCAGCTTTTGTAACATGTCATAAAGTGTGGAATTTAATTGTGGTTTAAAAAAATACACACAGACTACTTTTTATATGCTTAGCTCTGAAAAAGATAACATCCACAATGGTCTTCTACTGTGGACTTCTCACAATCATCCTACTCTACTGTATCCTGGTAGGATAATCTTTCCTCAACTTTAAGAGAATAAATGTGACCAAAAGGTTATATAGGGCTGCATTTGCATTTAAAATATAACCTGCAACTCCCTATTAAATAACTTCTCAGCAAATCCCTGTTTCCCTATTACAGAAAAAGCAAAACTACACGTTTATAAACATGCATAGAGATTCGTTGTCTAAGCAAATAATAACTGTTAAAAGCCGTATGTATTTGTATAAAATAGACTGTTCATGAAAATTCCACGTAGGGAAATGAAATCCATGTTGCTTTTACGTTAAATAATATTCTGAATAGGATGATATTAATTACGTTCAGATGAATGCAACACATACTTGCTTTGGCAGGTTTTTCCTCTGGTTTACTAAGTATTTCAGAAAGACAATTAATGGGAGAAATCATGCAACAGTAGGAATCACAGGCCAAAAATATCTTATGCTAACTTTGCTTTTAATTTCCAATAACTCCTAGCAAATGTCCCTGGCTGTAATCAAGGTGCAAGATGCATTACAAATCATCAAAAGTGAGATGAAAGAATCATACACTTAAGAGCTTTCAAAGTTTACAATCGTAACAGGATAAACGTTATTTTCATTAAATGCAAAAATATACAACTCATTTGGTTGCTGAATTAAATGAAATATGGCTAGCTTTACATGTTTAATACTGAAGTTTACTATTTCAGATTTTCTTTCCTTAAGCATTATTAAACATAAAAGGTAATTCACATTTTAAAGATTATCTACCTGTAGAAATCTTGAAAAGAAAAAGAAAAGGCCATTTTACAAACGGCAACTAAAACAAAAAATAAAAAATCAAGTTAGATCACTGCTACAACAAGCTTCCTTGCCAAAATTTTTTATTGGTTACATTAGAAAAAAACAAGTTCCTTAAAATACTAATCAGTAATATGTTGTTTGCTGCCTCTTGTGGTTATACTACAAAACTAATCTTCAGTTATTCAAAAGCTCAAATAAATATGTAAGCCATGAAATCAGATACTGACATATCAAATTATTCTACAGGATAATCCTCCTCCATACCAACACCAGGATTACAGGTTTTGTTCTGTTTTCTTTTTTAAATTCTATCTGGTCTGTGAAACTAGGATTTTTACTTGCATGTTATTTCAAATCAGTTTCCCTCTCTCAATTAGCTGGTATCTAAGACCATGACTCAAACAATCAAGTAAGAACTGAAAGAGAACACTGATTTTTTAACTCAAACAGAAAAGGCTCCTAAAATTGTTTTTTTTTTTTTTTATGGGCCACTGCTTACTTTCAGTAAAAATAACATTTATTCAAACTTTTCCATCTAATTTTTAATAGTTTGTACTTTTCAGCTTTTGGGAAAGCTTTGCTCCTTCTTACGTATTTGTCGAAATGTTAAACTAGCTTTAGTTTACCAAAGTTAACAACTTTGTGGTATAGTTCAAAAATTAGTCACCCTACAATGTAGTGTTCGAATTAAGGAAGATGTTGAACAGATGTATGCAGTTAAAATAATTAGTGTGGTCACTATAAACAATTTCTGTTCAAGGATTTGTGTGTAGAGCTAACGTTTACTTCAGAATAAAACATTTAACAAACAGGGAGGAAAGAGAATCAGAACTTTCACAGAGCTGTACTTGACCAAATCTTATAGACAAAGCAGAATTACAATGCATGTAACAAAAACAGTAAAAGATCTTTTAAAAGTTGATAGTTACAAATATGGTACGTAACAATTTTCTACTTTATTTCAGTACAATTTTCAACATACAATCTACTATTTTTTTTTCAAGATACCTGAAGACTTGAAACAAAAATTCTATAGACTACTTGCAAACAGTAAAATTTAAGTAAAATGCTTACATTCTTATTTGAAAACAAAAATCAGGTAAAAAAAAATGATGGGTGCAAGTTCTGCTCTCTGTTGCAATCTTAGTTCAGACTTACTATTCCTAAAAAAAAAAAGAGAGAGAAATTATAGATTAATGATTATGTAGGGAGTGAAAATGAACTATGTTTCTAAATCATCCACAAAACCTATACCAAAGAAAATATGCCAGAATCAAAAGGTGAAAATTTCTACCTTTTCTTCTTTGCGTCTGTCCTTCTTTTCTTCATTATTTTCCATGGTCTCTTCTTCATCTTCCACAATCCCATCACCTTGGTATTTGTCATGAGTCCATTTTGGACTGCTACCTGATTTTTTGAAATTAAAGCGCCCTCTGCCACGTTGAAAAGTACCACGACCTCTTCCTCTTTTGGCCCAATAATCCACACCATCATCTCTGTCATCATGCTACACAAATGGTAAAAAAGAAAATCATCAATGTAATGTCTTTCTTATAAAGACGATTACTTCTCTATCATAAATCATGTAATTAGTATTCTGAAACTGGGTATATGAGATGTCATGTTCTAATCACAAAAAAGCAAAACCATGAAAACTGATTTTTTTCAACAAAAATATACTTCACTGTCAAACAAACTATAATTACATCCTACTGCTTGCCAAGCACCAAGGTTTTCCCAGACAATTTCTTGAAGAATCTCAACTGCTAAATCACTGATTTTCAGAATTCTGACCTTTGGTTTCCCTACTATTTCAGCCTAAGTCTACTTGTTCTTAGATACTGCCTGTGATGAGACAAAACCAATTTTTACCCACAAAAACTATCTTGATCATAAAGATGTGGCAAAAAGTCAAAAAAAGTCACTATAATATTATAAGTAATATTCACTAAATAAAATAGGGTGTATGAACTGTGTCTTGCAAGTAAAAGCAGATTTTAAAATCCTATACTGAGACTTAAATCTAGATCAATGCAGAAAACAGACCTGGGATAAGGAGGTTCAATGACAAATTATGATGGCACAGTCCACAGGTAATGTATCTCAGCTACTTTCTCATCAACTTAAAATATTGTAGCTGTCACAATTCAACCTTCATTTTTCATTAATTGTATTCAAATACAGATATTCTCCAGTTTACAATCAATCTACAAAACTGTGAAGTACTTAACTTCGCAGATAAATACCACATTCCAAAGTAATTAACTGTTGCCCACTTCAACTTATTAATAACTCTTATGTCACCTACAAAATGGGCAATAAGGCAAAAACGATGCTCCTACAAGAAAACAGACTATGCAACATTTATCCAGAAGTCACTAATATGTTCTAAAATATTGTCATATGAATACCTTCTTCAAAATACAGAACATGTCTTTGAGTCTATGTATCATCCTCTTGTATGATTTTAATATCTAGGACTATATGGGCAATTAAAAGACTACATGAGCTGGACATGGTGGGACATACCAGCAATCCCAGAAACTGGACATGTTAAGGCAGAAGGATCACAAGTTTGAGGCCAGAAGCAGCATGCATAATTTAGCAAAATCCTGCCTCAAAACAAAACAAAACAAAAAAAAAATGGGGGCTGGACATTTGGGAGAATAGCTCAGTGATAGAGCATTTGCCTAGCCATATAAGAGGCTATGAGTTTGAGTCCCAGCCCTACAAAAAAAAATTTTTTTAAAGGCTATGAAAGAATAATTCACTTGCTAATGATCTATCTTAACCTAACCAATGAAAGATTACTAGGTAAAAAAGATTTTAATGGGTTGAGGGTGCAGCCCAGTGGTAATGTACTCACACAAAGTACGTGCTAAGCCTTGGATTCATCTTCCAAGTACAAATAAACAAACAAGCAAACGAAAAGTCTGCCAATCAAAGCAATGCCTCAAACTCAATTACATTATTTCATGTTCCCTTAGCATTAATACCCAACTCCAGAGTCATTTTTAGTTTGTAGTATTTACACAGTATCGTATGGATTTTAGGAAAAGGCAAATAAGTTTTGAAACGGATGTTAACAGAAACTTTAGGCAATTTCTCTGAGAATTTCTCATTTTAATAAAAGGAGAAAGCCTTAAAGGAACCTAGATGAATACCCAGCCCAGTGTCTGACAAGCATTCCATAAATATGGTTGATAAAAATGTTTCTGTAGTCTTTATAATAAGTAAGGCATTATCCTGAGTACTTTCTTTACATGCATTTACTCACGTAACCCTCCAAACCACTGTGTAAAATAACTACTGTGCTTAAGACCAAAAAAAAAAAAAAAAGCACAGAGATTTTAAAACTTTTACCACCATCATCAACTACAGAATACATTTCCCAAATATCCCGATGGCAGTAGATGAATGACCACACCAGGCAGCTAAGAGCAGAAACAGAAAAGGCAGTGGCAAAGCCAGAGTTAAGCTACCCATTACTTTTAGATATACAATCATCTGAAACTTTTGGTAAAGGAAACAACAGAAGACTAAGCTGCGTCTTTCAAAGGGCATCCTATCGGCTACTAAGTGAAAATTTTGAGTCTAAACATAATCTTAATCCTCTAATCTCTCATTAAAATTTTAGGAGTTAAAGTATTTCATAGGTGACAACGGGACAGAAGTTAGCTGTTTACACACAGCCAAAACTAGTTAACAAAGAAGTCCATATTGGAACAGAGATATTCTGGATCCTCTTATTTCCTTTACAAAGAATGAATGTGTTTCAAATAATCAAATTTCAAAGGTAGCTTCAAATCCTGACCTCCCCACCACTACACCCTTCCCCACCAGGGACCTGCTCTTCCTCTGAAGACAAAAATCAACTAAACATTGAGAACTTCCCATTTGCCCAAACTCTTCATACTTACTCCTCTCTCAGGTTCTAAGAATATCTTTCTTCTACTTCTTACTGAAAGCACCACACAAGTGCCAAGTTTTGAGATGAGAAATTTCAGAAAAGAATGCAACAAAATACTACCATAACTCAGTGCTTTCAGAACTCTGGCCTTGAAGCCCAGTGCCCATCTTCAAATCCTGACCCCATTCCCACTATCCACATAATGATAAAGCTACTCCATGCCTATATAGCTTTTTTTCATCTGTAAAAAACAAAATAGCCCCAACTAGAAAGGATTTTATAAACATTAAATAAGTTAACACACGTCGAACATTTAGAACACCTACTGTAGTACAAAATGCTCAAATAAATATTACGAAGTATTAACATTACATTGACATGGGCAAAATATCTATGCTGGTCAGTTATTCTACAAGAACCTAAGGGAATATGTAAGTTCTAAACCTCGTTTTTTCTGAATTATTATTTTTGCTCATATTTCTATCCTCACCACTATCTAAAAGCCACAGTATCTTTATATAAGATGCAAAATACTTTAAATTCAAATATCCATGCTAAAACCAAAGTTGTCATTTCAGTGGCTCAAAGAAAGCCAAAACAACTTTGGGAATTGACTTACAACAAAACAAAGAAAAATGAATGTGCTAATTTTACTTGATAGTTATCAGTCTGCGAAATATGCATATGTACATTTTATAGAGGCCATATTTTGAAACTATAGTCCAGACAAGTTATGTATAAAGTATTACTGATACTTGTCAAGTAGCTAAATTCTTAAAGTAACACTCAACTTATTAATAAAACTATTGCCCTGATTATAAGCTAACCTAAAATGACTGCATCTCAATTTTAAGTAAGATCTGTAGGGTTTGAAAGGATTACAAAAAGTCTAGTCTATTATTATGTTTTTGTAAATTGTTAAAAGTGGTAAACAAGAACTGGGCCCAGTGACTCACGAGGCTGAGGCAGAGGACAAGTTCAAGGGCAGCAGCAGCCTGAGCAACCTAGCCAAATTCTGACTCAAAATAAAAAAACAGGGGTTGGAGGTTTAGCTCAGTGGTAGAGCACTTGCCTCAAGTGCAAAAAGCCCTGAGTTCAGTTCTCAGCACATACACTCATTCCACAAAAAGCGGGGGGCTGAGGGTACAACCCAAAGGTAGAGCACTTGCAAACGTCGGAGGCCCTGGGTTCATCCCTCTAATACTAGAAAGAAAAAATAAACATGGTAAACTATTACCACCTACTTGTTCACCTCTCGTTCTCAATTTTTTACATTTCATACTTTGTCTGGCATTTTTACCATTGCCCTTCACCTCCCTTGAAAATGCTCATCTTTTAATCTCATCTCTTCTAAGTGATCATATCACATCTTTAATGGTGACCTGTAAGATGACAGTTCCTAGCTTTTTAAGTCTCTGTAAATCTGCATTAGCAACTTTCCATTGGATATCTCCACTTGGGCTCTCGTTGTTGTTGTTGTTGTTGTTGTTGTTGTAGGTGTCATCAAGTCGAGTCTGACACATAGCAAGCCTATGCACAGCATTGAAACACTTCCCGATTCTGTGCTAGGCACACGATCTTAATTTATGTTTAAGCCCTAGTTACTTCCAATTCAACCTGTATAGGAGAGAAGTTAATTTTTCTCCTCAAGGGTACATCTTCCCTCTAGATTCCCTAAGACTCCTTCCTCTCACTACCAATACCCCCAACAAGATGGTCTCAAGGTTCCCATAAATGCTTTCTTATCTTTTCTCAAATGTAGTTCCTCAGTTCAGGTACTCAGTATCTCTCAAATCTTCTAACTCTTCTAATAACCGTATTTTTTCTAAATCTCACTTAAAATCCAAATTTATTACTAAGATATTATGGCCTTCCACAATCTGTTTCCTGCTTTTTCTCAATTTTCCCAAACTTACCCCAACAATCTAACCATTCTGAGTACTGAAGTTCTCCATGCCAAGCTGATTCACCCTCCTACTAACTGTAGTACACCTATCTTTGATGCTCAAGATTCAAGCCAAGTTTCTCTACCATAGGGGCCACCTAGGCCAGGGTCTTACAGCAAGAGGTAAACAGCACGAAAGTCAGCAAACTTCATCTGTTTAGAGTTGCTCCCTAGCACTCAACTGCCACCTGAGCTCCACCTCTAGTCCATGAAAAACTTGTCTCCTGCAAAACCTGGTGCCAAAAAAGTTGGGGACCACTACTGTACAAAGTCTCTCCTAACAACTTGCCTTTGCAAAACACCACTTCTCCTCCTCTACAAAAAGCCACCATATACATTTATACAGTTTCCCTATTACTAAGCCAAGAATTGCAATCATCCCATTGTCTTTCCATGCCTACAATTTGGCATAAACAGTCTGTTTATACATAAATTCTTTTTTTTTTTTTTTTGGATTGAACCCAGGGCCTCGCGCTTGCATGTTATGCAAGTGCTGGACCACTGAACTGCACTCCCAGCCCTTTTTTTTTTACTTTTTGAGACAGGGTCGCGCTAAGTTACAAAGACCTCCTCTGGTCTCGAATTTGCAGTCCTCCTGGCTCCGCCCCCCAAGCCACTGGCATTACATGTGTGCGCCACCACGCCCATCTTACATAAATTCATAAATCAAAAAAGTAGCTGGAGCCTCTAACCTTTTCTATAATCAAATCAAACACCTTTTACTTTCCAGATTGTCAACTCAAGTAACTTGGCATAAAGTTTCTCAGCAAAGCACTCTGAAAATTTATGTAACTTTTCCAAACTTTTGGTCATTAATGTATCAAGAGGCAAATGCAAATTAACTTTTGAAAAAAAGAGTACTGTCCATCTTACAGACTCACTTCAGAATATAGCTTTAGCCACTAATTAAGCAAATCTGTCATGGACATTCAGGTTTGATCATAAAAAGTCAAATAAATAAAATCCTCTATCTAAATACACTACTATTTTCTTCCTTGCTTCCAACCAAACTAAATTTCAAAACTAGTCTCAAGAAAAATGACTCCCCTGAAAAGCTAGAACAAAAATGAGTACTTTTGGTCATAGTTCTGGTATTTTAAAAACTCTGCCACTATAATGCAAGACAGATTGTTTTCCCATGACAAACAGTAGAAAATTATTGTAACAGAAGGCATGGCTAAAGAAACAGAAAAAAACGGCCAGGGAATGCTGTATGTTTGGCTGGGGAAGGCTCCAACCCTTGGAAGCTCTCCAAGCCTGAAAACCCACCCCTCTCTAACCTTGGGTGCAGGCTCTGCTGTGCAGACCCTGCCTACGTGCAGCACTGCCTACATGTAGCAGGCAGAGCATGCTGAAATGAATAATAAATAACCAACCTCTGTCTCATAAGACATTGATTGTTTTTTAAAGTTCGCATTAACCCTAGACTTCTACTGACTCATAAGAGTGCTTAATGTTATGATAAGAGGCTAAGAAAAAGAGCTTGAAACACTCACGGGGGGGGGGGGGGGAGGATATCTAAAAGCACTGCCCCCGCACACTAGGCCTTTGTCTGAGTGGTTAATTTCTCTCATCCATCAACCCTGTGCTTGCTAGACAGACGTGGTAGATTATCATCCTTATGTAAAGATCTTTCAAGACCCATCACTTCCAGCCTTATCTTTGGAAAACTACTTCAGTATGAAAAGCATCACTATTACACAAGGAAGCATCAAAACCAGTGTACCCAGCAATTATGTTTTCCAAAAAGTCATTTTTTATCTTCCTTTTATGCCAATGAAATAGGACAGCCTTCCAGAGACCATTAATTACAAGTACTATGAAAAATTTTTTGTTGTTTTTCATTTAAACAAATAGCTGTGATAAGGAAGGTACAGCCTAATGAGAAGTTTCTATGACTATCACTGTCTCACAGACAGATATGAAACACTTTAATAAGTTCATCTTCAATATAATGTTCTTCTCTAAATGTGGCTATCAAATCAGGTCTATTTTTAGTTTAGCCTGATCACCCTGTATGTGATGTCAAGAAAAATATTAACAGAACTAACGGGACCCACATATTCAAAACTTCAAGTAATCTGAGTAATGATCTTTTAAAAATGGTTTCCCAGGTTATGGTGCAATTGTATCATAATAGTGGATATCTGCACTCAAATGTATTTACCTAGTATGTTGTAAAAATTAATGCAAACCAAAGAAACACAGATTTCTAACACCCACCAAGAAGTACTTCTTGCTCTTTGGGGTATATTCTGGATCCCATTCCTCTTCCTTCGGTCTCTTTTGAAAAGTAGTATTTGAGTTGTTTGGACCAGTATTTGTCCCAGCAAAAACTCCTCTGGCTCTTCCTCTGCCTCTAATTCGAAACTGATTAACATTAACAAAGCTGTTTAGTAACGCAATCAAAGGTATTTAGTTACATGCAAACTCTAACTTTACTGCAGTAACAACAGGAAAAAAACAAAAAAAAACCCCTCATTTCCTACCTAAATCTCAATTTCATAGCCACTGAGGATGGATAGGATGGCCATTTTAATACCACATCAAAAAATTCTACCTACTGAAAGCTGAGTAGGTTAAGAAAATAATCAACCTAAATGTTAGAAGATTACACTTTCATAGCCTAAACTGGTATTTTAAAATAATGAAGTATTCTCCTCTTTTACTAACTAAAATAGATATCTAATTCCTTTTAATTATCATCAGAGCCAAGTGCTCAACCACATCTATCACCATGTAAGAAAAGCTCTTCTCTTTCCCAAATGACCTAATTAATGAAACCTACCAATACCCAACCACATACAGCTCAAGGTAGGAATCTGAATCTAGAAATTTTAAAAAGCAAGAAGATATGCTACTTTGAAGTCATGAAACAGCATAACTTTATGGAAGCATGAGAATAAAATATCCTATTGTAATAAAAAGAAGTTATATGATTTCTATTAATGATATATATACACATAAGAACTTGAAGAAAATGGGCAAAAATGAAAATAATTATAATACAAAGATGAACCTAAAAGGATTTTTAAAATGTTTTAAGATAACTTTTCAAAAACTACATGATAATTTTCCTTGACACTTGGGTCTCTAAGGACGCCTACTTACTGATGTTAAAGTCAAATAAGTATCTAGTTTATACAAATGCTTCAAGATCTCAAAATGGAATTTCTTAATGAAGACCATACTTCAAAAACTATTTCATTTTTCAAGACTAACTCTGACTTAAGGAATGATTGATAACAGATAATCTCTAAATTATGTATTTACCTTTAGGTACAGTATTCTAAGGAAAAGTTCTATGAAATGATCAAAGATAACTCTGTAACTTACAAAGGTTCCTCGTGGTCTGCTAACTCCTGCAAAACCTGAGTATTCTTTCAGCTCATGGTGAGTTTTAAATTCTTCTTCTCTTTCCTTCTTACTCTCCTTTTCCTCTCGAGAACTGGGAGAAGAAGGTGATGCTGAAGAAGATGACGATCGAGAATGATCTTGCTCCCTACTTTTATGCTTACTGAAAAATAAAGAAAAAATTGTGCTATTTTTAAAAAGATAAAGAATCCTGGTGAATCTTATAAGAGGAATATTGTCAAAAATCTATCCCCTATTAAAATCATTACATAAATAAAATTGGGTGTTAAACTTTGACACAGTCTGTTTCCATTCTCCTTCAATGTCTGTTTTACATCACTACTAACAAACATGCTATACAGCCTGCCAGTTAGAAACTAGTAGTCTGTAAACTTCAAGATGAGGTTCAGTGCTTCCATATTTTTAAATTAACTTATAAAATCTTATGTTATTTTAACAAAAGGAAAAGAAGAGTAGGAAAGAGAATGTTCTTAAGGCCAAGTTTCAAAATGACTGCAGTTTGTATAACCTGAGTGAGAACAGTTCATATGGTTTGGGCCATTAACACAATTATAGAAATAAAAAAACATATGATATTACAAATACCAGTCATAAATTTAAAAACACAAGTAAAATACACCATTTACCTAATGAACAGCAAGAAAAACGATTTTCTATAATACTTTGTAATCCTATTATTTATTTGACACTATGATGATCAATTTTACATGATTCTAATGCAATACCCGAAAAGGCCATACCTGCGGTAACTCTTACCACTGCTAACAGTATCCATGGAAACATTTTGCAAGACTAATACACATCTCTATTTCTAGTCCTTCCTCCCCCCAATCTCTCCCATGTTAAACCACTAGATATCAGTTTAAAATTCTTGTACTCTGGGTGTTATGAGTTGAAAAAGTGCGGAATCAAGCATAACGAACCAAAGTTCTTACACAAACTGTTTCTAGAAATGCACTGCATTGAAGTCCAACCTCCTGATGTAGCCTGGATAATAGGACACATTAATTTGTCATTTTTTTTTTCAGTGTTAGCTTGCTATTCCAAAGTTTTTGTCCTCATCCACCATAAGCCGTGTAAAAGACAAATACATTTTTGCTGTAAAACAAATAATTTTAATTGTTTAAATTTAAACATTCGATTACACAGTCAAAATTGAAAGCAATTAAGCTGACAATTATTAAACGCTAATTAGAAGCTAAACCTAACGCAGACAACTTTAACAATTACCTGTCGTCTTTGTAAGATTTGTATTCTTTGTAATCTTTTGGCGTTTTTTCCTGCTTTCTTGATCCACTGGATTCCCTGGAGCCCTTGGAATCCCCCCGTTCTTTACTTCTTTCTTTTCTACGACGATCAATGTCATGCCGAAGATCAGCAGAATCACACCTTAATTTTTTATCTCCCTATAAAAGACAGATGCAAAATACAGATTTCAGGAAAGAAATAGAAAAATACACACACATACACCATATATATACAGCTAGGTTTATGCCTTAAAATCAAAAAGAATGGGCCTCTGGCTTTTTTACAAAAATGTATTTGATTGTTTTTATCAAATATTTGTGTACACAGTGCAGTGGTACTGGAAAAATTACTAAAAACTATCTTGAGTTTTACAGGCTTTATTCAAAGAATGCATAATAAACTTTTATAAAGTGATAAACATTTTTCCACTCAGCATGTCACCATCAATTACTATTCATCCTTTCGAATGGCTTTTTAAAATAGTTGAAAAGAATGATAAAAGTTATAATCTGTAGCAGCGATGTAGCATTTTGCCTGTAAAGTTAAGGGATCCTAAAATAACAGTTTTCATTAAATAAGCCTCATCACCAAGTTCTTCCCAGATAAGTTGACAAACCCAATAAAAAAACACTTCAAAAGTAAGATTTCTGTAATTTCCATAACATGCAAGTGGAATATGATTAATGAAACTAACTGAGATTGAACAAGGGTCAAAACAAAGTCGAAAAGATATTATTCGCAATCCTGTACTCAGTATGTTGGGCCATATATTGCCCTTTCTCAATTCAGGTATTGCAACGGACATTAGTTTAACTGGGTCACAGTTCACCTCCTTCTTGTTCCATTGCTTTTTCAAATACTATATAATTTAGGAAGATGAAAAGAGGCATCTAGGAATGAAGAGAAATTATACATCAGTAAGATGCTATGCAATGTGGACATCCTTGCTAGTAATCAACAATTAGAAATGTATTCTGGGAAGTCTAGCTGTAATATTCATAAGCAACCATAACACTGAAAGTATAGATACATATATAGCTCTAAGGGATAGCTACTTACCATGTGTGCCTGGGGTAACAAAGAAAAAAATCTAGTCATATGCAAAAAAAAAAAAAAAACCTATTACCTTTCACCTAGGTATTACCAAATCCACAAGAAACAAGATAATGTAAGTGAAATTACCTATTAAATTGCAATATATATACATTAATTGGATATTAATGTTAATTATTCATTGAGATAGGAAGATGAAGAGTAAAAATTAATGTTGTACTCTTCTGTCCGTTTGTCAGTTATCACATCATCCACATCAAAATATGGTGTGAGTATGAGAAAGTACTCACTGTCAGAGAATGAGGACAGACTAAATTTGGGGGAAATAAAATTAACCAACAATACACCCAAAGTAATGAAAAGAAAAAAGAAAAAGAAGAAAAAAGCATTCACTACTCAAGTCTATTTTTCTAAAATCACTATGTCCCATACAAAGGAATCACTTTCTTTGTAAACTTTCCACATGCAGTGAGTTAAAAGTATGCCTTATAAAAATAAATTGTACAGTCAGTAACAGCTTTTAGAATAAAAGTCCCAGCGTTTGAAAACAGCCCAATTATTCCAAAACTCTGCAGAACAAATGAATTCTTATTCTTTAATTAGAGAAATCAAAGTTTAAGTGACTTTCCAAATATAATAGACTACTTACTGATGGCAAAAACTGGAAATAAGCAGTACTTCCAAAAGCACCCTGACCTTTTACAACAGACACTTGCTCCCTTTCTATTTTTTCTGCACATCTTTATTATCAGACACTATATTATGGCCTGTAACATAAGTAAGTCTACCTAGTAAATGTCAATTTTGAATTATCACAATTGTATCAGAGTAGAATTCCATTTTCCCCAACCCTTTGCTAGCATGCGTGCGTGCACACACACCCTCCCTCCTTAATCTTTCATAGGCTTCTTTTACAAGTTTAAAAGTCATTCCCTAAATCCATAAGTTCTCTAATACAGATAAGCAGTTTTTATTCCAAAGGTTCACTTGTAAATCAATTCTTAGAATGCTAATTTCTTAATCCACATCAAAAATGTCCAACAACATGGAGATAACTCCTTGCTATTTGTGAAAAACCTAGAGATATTACTACAGGCACACACAAATTCTGGCTCATCTATCTTGCCTGAAAACTTTATACAAACCATAGTATAATTTATATCTTTGCTTTCATGATCTTCCTTTATCTACCCACTGATTCTTTACCTTTTCTTAGAAGTAATGTTTTCCTTTGAGTAGCAGTTTCAAAAAGCACTCTTGGTTTCAGCTTTACTTCTTTGAGAAAGAAACACTATGTACATTACCATAAATACAACATATTTACAAGGTGAAAATATAAGACATCTGCAAACACGCTGCCTTAAGAAAACAATGTTTAATATAATATTAACTAAGCTTAATTCCACATGAAAAGGAAGTGCCATTCAAAAACATACCTTCTGATTTTCTTCTTTAAAAACTCTCTCTTCTCCTGCTAAACGGGTATGCTTCCTCAGGGCACTTGGGGAGATGTCAATCCTCCTTGATGTAAAATAAAGTGCATTTGTGGTCATGTTACTCTATTTCTATTTCAAAAGAATACATAGTATTGTCCACTGTTGTGAAAGCTCCTAACACAGTTATTTCTCTCCTAATCAACTAATTTAGCACAGTAAGTCTACTAATTTGATGCTTAACGGACTGTAAGCAAATAAAAATGATACCAAGAACAAATTAAAATGATTTGGCTAGATTTTTATATATAAAAAGGCTGATCTTTGAAAACACCCATCTTTTTAATCACAAAAAATGAAAAATGTTTTAGTTGGGGATTTAGTTTTGATCATTATGTAACTATAACACAGCAATACCTTCACTGTACATGTATGAAAATGATTACTAGCTTCTAAAAGAGTCCTTATTTTTTCACATATGCAGTGCCTCTCCTTATTAAGCTATTATCAGTTGAAACTTCCCAGTATTGAAGCGAAAATTCCAGAAGTTGGGATGAGGAGAATCAATGTATAACGATAACGGGGAAAGGATAATCTCAATATATATAACACAACTTCATGAGCACATTGGAAAAATAGGGGACTATAACCCAAACACACATTTGAGTTTTACTATATATTAGCCAAAAGGTTCCATAAACCTTGTAAGTGGATAAAAGTATAACCAAAAATGATGTAATAGTTGCATAATGGAAAAAGCCAATGCTGTATTACTCTGCACCCCACCATCATCTACCAATAAAGGGATTAAAAACAAAAAAAGACAAAAAAACTTCCCAGTGTTTTTTTAGCAACCACTACCAATACCACACTAATTAAGCACTGAGTTACTCTGACTAATAACATTGTCACCATCACTCTGCAAAGTGGACATTATCCTAATCCTGTAGATGAAAAACTGGATGTCCAGAGATTAAATAACTTGTTCCTCAAAATGCAGAAGTTGAGAGCTAAGACTGCAACACAATTGTCTGACATCAACATTCATGCTCTTTCCATGAAAAACTGGTTTAGCTCTCATTAAATATTTTCTTTTCCCCACAAACTTAATAGTAAATTCAAGGGTTATTCTTACTCTAGTCACTATCCCCCCAAAAAGAATTGATGATTATTTAAATTCGATAATGCAGAGTGATTAAGAATTAGTATTTAAGTTGTAACAAGTTTAAACCAAGTAAACTGAAAATCAAAACAAAGTAAGTTATAAAATTAAGACTTGGAAAATTAAGACTTGGAAGTTATAAAATTAAGACATTTGACATGCAAATGAGGAAGAACACCAAAGTTTACATGTATCACAACGACAGCATACTTCCTGTAAAATCTTGTTTAAGCTGTGTCTTCCTATCAAAACAACATTTTTATATGCAAATTCAGCACTACACATACCTGTGTATCTCCGGGCTCTTTTGCCGGGTACTATGCTCTTCAGTGGCTTTCTGATATGAAGTGAATCGCTCGTTCAGGGTCACTGCAGCTGATTTGAAGTACTGCTCTGTTGATTTAGGAGAAACACTGCTGAATTAGGAATCTTTACTTAAGAGAGGATTTTCATTTGTGACAGAAGGGCATGTAGCAGGTGAGAAGAAAGTAAAAATAATCAAGAAACCTAGCCAAAGAGAATCAAGTGTTACAAAAACTCCTACCCTTTCCTTTTTAACTTCCTATATACCTCAACAAGTGATTGCAAAGTTCTTCACAGGTCCCTAACGATACTATATATAATCCAAGAACAATTAGTTGACTAAATCAATCCCATTTTAATTCCACTCTACTTCCATTCTAATGCACTACTTCCTCAAACAGAACAAAAAGGAACAGGAATACCTGATGTCCTTATACCTTGCAAATCCATTAATAAATGAAATTACTTCAAGTAATCATTTGCAGAGAACAAAAATGTGGACATAACTAAAGACAGTTTGAGTATACTAATAAAATTACTTCAAGATGTATGCTATCACATCAACAGAAATGGCTTTTCAAAAAAAAAAAAAAAACTGAATACTGGCATTCAATTGGGAAAATGGTTTTAAATCACTTTACATTCACTAATTACTCCAAAAATCTGGCATCTTGGCAAACCTGACAGCACATTTGATATTGTTTCCTTGTCTTTCTTTAAATAATTTTTAAATTAGTAATATCAATACTGATTAATTTTTAAACCAGTTCAAGATATGCTGCAAATGTAAAATAGAAAGACTATCATGAGCTATGAAATGTTACATTATGAAGCAAGCTATCTGCTTAACAGGTCAACATACATCTGTGTCAACTTACCGCCCAATATCCAGCACATGTCTCATAACCAATCATTAAAACTTGAAATGGCCACTACAAGGGTAGTGCCTCAATCATAATTCCATGAAACCCAGGAATTTGAGCTAGCAACTCAGTTTTTATGCCATTTTTGCCAGGAAGACAGAAGATGCAACTTTGCCTGTATCTTTCAACAGCTATTTTACTTTGAAACATGGATTTTGCCATTTCAAAACATATTCCAGGACCTAGTCACAATGAAAAAGAAAACATCACTGGGCATTTTCAGCTCTATATAAAGTCAGAGCTGTTCAGATCGGTTGCACAACACCAATTATGAAACATAACTACAGTCTTTTAAAAAAGGAAAAAAAATGAAAAAGGAAAAAAATATCAAAATCTGATCTCAAAATTCAACAATAAATTGTAAAATGTCAAGACAGGTCAAAAAAGATGAAAAAAGAAAAAAAAGTTCATGTTTCATATTTTATGTACCACAGTACTATGGTCATAAACTGCTTCACAAACTTATTCACAGCCAAACAGCAAAACTCTATTTTGTTACCATGTTTTAAGTAATTTTAGCCAAAAAGAAAGTTATTAATTATTCAGTCTTTAGAAATACCAAGTGCATAAGGAATTGCTAGTGTCAAGTTTCAGCTACTATGAGTTGTTCTCATGATAAACTTTAAAAAAGACACTTTTAATACCAACAACCACGGAGGTTCCTGGAAAAGAACCTATTAAACACAAAAACAAAGTAACAAAAACAAAACTTAACCTAACTGCCCAAAAAGTCATACCCTAAAACTTTTGAAAATTATTAGTAACTTTAAAACTAGAATTATACAGTGGTGAACATACAGAATTATTGAGTTGAAATGAATATCCTCATCTTTGGGACCTAAAGAAATATCCTATTATTCTAATTAGTCACTACTCATGTCATCACCATTTACCTAATATACCTGTAAATTCCTTGAATTTCTCTTTTAAAATCCTGATTTTTTTTAATGATCAGAAGAAAGTTGAAGTATTATAAGCAAATTAAGTTGCACAAAAATAAGATAGAAAGTTAATACTAGTTTTCCAGTGGCTTCATATTTCTCTAAAAATTGAATAGAAATTCTCAGTAAATAGTAATAATACTGCCTCTGTTATAATCTATACCAACAGCGTATCATGTCACAGGCTTACTATGAAAGATAATCTTAAAGCATTTTGTGCTTCAAATACAGGGTAACACATTTCAAATAGGGTTTCAGCATTAAACAAATCTATGTCATATTTTAACATGATATAGAATTTTAGGATGTTTAACTCCAGCATTTTGGTCACTTCTTAAATATCTCCATGAATCTCAATACAAGTAAAGCTCTTCCACAAAACTTTTTCCACATCTTTAATAATATTGATTCATACCTGCTAGCCCTGGGTTAAACTACTTATAAAGCATAACTATTTTTTATTTGCACGCAAGAAAAGCTTAATTCATGATACTACACATATTAAGCATACCTTTAACATGATGAACCAAGGACACAATGTGTTGTATAAATGACTCTGAAGTGCTTTTGCTGGCCTGAGGCAACTTTATGTGGTCAAAGATGGACCGGAATTCTTGCTCCTTCTTGACAGAATGGACAAGTGTACTAGCAAGTAGCCTGTCTTTAGTCAAGGAGGCAGGTCTGGAACACATCAATAACACACACACACACACACACACACACAAACACACACACACACACACACACAAAATATACCATTGGTTTGAATGTGAAAACTGTATGTTCAGAAAATAATTGCAACATTAACTAACTACCCATATATTACTTACTGGGCATCAATGTGGAATTACCTGTTAGAATCATCTAGAGGAACAGGTGCCATTTTGAGTTTGACTTCGGGACGATGAGAATCACTGGCTATCATTTTGATCCTAAGTGGGCTCTCCTCTCTAAAGGTAGACTTTTCTCGTGTATCCAAATTCTTATGTAGAGGGGGACTGTAATCAAAGAGGTCTTTGAGCTTTTCAGACTTTACCTGCTCGGGTGACTGAGTTTCTTTTTTTACTGTTATTCTTTCAGAACTTTTGTCTTCTTCCTTGTGCTTATCTTTTGCAGTGCTAGGCCTTTCTACTACATATCCAGTCTCTTTAAGTTTATAATTTTTCTCTTCTCTAAATCCATCACTTTCTCTATTGCCTTTCAGCGAAACTTTGGACTTGTATTTGGGTCCTTCCTCCTCAGTATTTCGGTGAGATGCAGTAGCAAAATTTTTACCCTGATCTGCAAGGACTGACTTCCTGAACTGTCTATAATCCTCTGTCTCCTCTGTGTCATCCCCTTCTGAATCATTGAACTTTTGTTTTCCAGACTCTTTATCACTGAAGTAATCTAGAACTTCCTGATCTTCCCATTCTCCCTCTGCCCTCCCTTTATCTGATCCTTTCTCCTTTGGAGTCTCTTTATCCCTGGTATTACCCCTATCAAGCAGGAATACTCTAGATTCTTCATCTGTGAACCTGTGAACAAGCAAAGAGGAGGACAGTAACTCTGGATTGCATTCACTACAGACCACTTGCATACTTATATAGGTTGTTCAATACCACAGGACCAGAAATGAGAGAAAATAACCCCACTGAAAGTACTTTTTCAGATCGCATTTTTAAAAATCATTGAAAGCATTCATAAAGAACTTATAGATTTTTAAGATAAATTTACATATTAGCATCCTTAAAGTTTAAAAAAGTAAAGACAATCTCAAAAAACTATTCTATTGCCAGATGTAGCAGTGCAGCAGAATCACAAGTTTGAGGCCAGAAGCAGCCTGCACAACTTAGTGAGACCTTGTTTCAAGTAAAAAATAACAGAAAGGGAGTGTAGCTCAGCAGTAGAGCATTTGCATTGAATATACAAGAAAAAAACTATTTATTCAGAGTCCACAATTTGCAATAAAAAATCCAAATTTCTACAGAGATCCTATGATACACAACACAGCCTAAATTTATCTTCTGAGGCTAATAAACATGATACACTTATCTATTACAATTCTACCCATACTCAAAGTTTCAGACAATTTCATTTTTTACTTATCTGTCTAATAAACAAGTGTTTGCACAAGTAATCTTTAATATTAGGTATTTAATACTTTCCATCTGAATCACAAAACATTTCATATAAACTCAGCACTAGAAAATAATGTTTCCTGGCAATATCAAATAGAAGCTAAATATCAGGCCAACAAAAAAATTCTAGGTTGCACAATACTATACCATTAACAGAATACTTGTTCTATATCATCACGTTAAATCTAGCCACACTACATTAGCAATCAATTTTCAATTAGCAAAAGTTGTTTGTTAGCAACTCTTCAATGCTTGAAATCAGAATTTTTAAAAAGTATTTTAAATTTCACTGGAGTTGGTGAAAAATACCATCATCTTTTCTAAATTTACTTAATGTAGAAAGCTGGACACACAAGAATATGTAACTGCACTTTTTTACATAGGTCACATTCTAATGGAGAAAACGAAAAAAAGCTTTTAATGCTCTTAACACAAAACTAGTTTACGTTTTCATGGTTTTCATTATATGCCATTGATAATGCTTTATGCCACTCAATTTCTCTCTTTACAATTATTAATTCTGGACTAAGGGAAAATAGATAAAATTAAGAATATAAATCAGTTATTAAAACACTTAAATTTCCAAAGTTTATAAGTAAAAACAATTTGGAATTATAAAGTAGGAAATAATGAGTAAAAGCTACATATGAAAATGGAATTTTAGAGCTATTAATATTATAATCTAAATTCCTTACTTTAGTTCTTACCTTTTTAAGAACTTTCCAGTCTTTGCAGTTTCCTGATCTCCTCCATCAGGATAAAACGATGAACGTCCTCTAGACTCATCTCTTGGAGCATTCTGTGCTGTGATTGTCTTTGCAGGGCTCCTTCGTGAAGGGATATGATGGATTGGACTATTCTGGGAAGGACTATATCGACTAGATCCATTTCCAACAGAACCAGACCCAGATCTTTCAGGACTATGTTGAATGGAATGTGAATGCTGAGAGGGGGTATTTTTTGCAGAGTGAACTGTACTAAGCATGGGGGCATCCGAGCAAGACGAACTCTGACTGGGTGGTGTAGCAATAGGTGAAGGACTATGAGGTGATCTAGGACTATTATCATAAGCTGAAAGGCCAGGCCAAATATCACCAGATGTGGCTGATTTATTAAACTCATCAATAGATTCAGAGGGATCATGTTCGAATGTATCTTTCGGTTCCTCCTGTGATTTACTTTTCAAAGGACTCTCTTCTTGGGGTTCCCCTTCAGCTTTTTTGGTTTGTTTTTCCTGAGACCCTCGTCTTTTAGAGACAGGAGATTTGCTATATGGGGATGAAGAACGAGATGATGATGATCTTGGAGACCTAGAGGATCTATATGACCGGCGAGATCTGCTTCGGGATCTTTGAGAAGAAACGGATCTTCTTTTTGGACTCCTGGAACGTGAACGACCTCGTCTAGGACTCCTAGAGTGCCTTCTATTCCAGACAGGTCTATAACCACCTCGATGGTATCTACCTCCACCTCCTTGATAATACCCTCTACCCCTTCCTCTGTATCCATAAGGTCGTCTCATTCCTCTATTATTTCTGTAATCTCGACGATAATCTCTAGAATAAATACGATCTCTACTACGAGATCTTGAATATGTCCTGGAACGAGACCTAGAACTAAAAATGAAATAAATATCAATGCAAGAAAGTTAAAGAATATCATTCTACATTTCTAAATACATCTGGTTGAATATAACATATGAATAAATTACCAAAGGTAAAATTGTATACATTTTTCTAAAAACCTCATTAAGTTTACTGTTTCTAATTTTTAAAACTTTTTTTTGGTTTAGACAGAATCCTAGTATGTAGCCCAAGCTGGCATGGAACTCATTACGTAGCCCAAGCTGGCATCCAACTTATGATTCCCCTGTCTAAGCCTCCCAAGTGTTGGGATTACAAGTGGGCACAACCAGGCACAGCTAGAAAAAACTCACTTCTAAGATAAATACGAAAATGAATTAAAACCCTTAAGAATGAAGGCACAGAAAATGGGGGGGGGGTGAGGATCAATACATCCAACAATAGGATGCATTAGCAAATTACAGTACGTCTAGGCTGGCACTTAAAGTGAGTAAAAAAGAAATTTTAATGGCATGGCATCATATGTTATGGAGGAAAAGGTTACATAACATTATATACACTGAAATGCCATTGTTATCCAGCAAAGTTACGTCTAGAAAAAGAATACAGAAAAATCAAACTAGTATTTATTCTCAATGGAATTACAATCATTCTTATTTTCAAAGTATGGATTGTACTTTCTGTGATATATTAAACTATTTGACCAAAAAAACACCAGTTAATCATTTCTAAACCAAAAAAGGCTGTCAAACTATTCCTTAAATAATCAAGAATCAGAAATGACAATCTATGAAACAATACACAAAGATTGTTCACTGCCAAATAATTCTTACATTATCAAATTCATCTTCCAACATACGGAAAAACACAAACAAATCCATCATATATTAGCACAGTTCAGTAAGAATCTGAGATCTGGAGTCAAGACTCACTGGATTCAAATCCAAGCTCTGGCATTTACTAAGTTGCAACTTGGACAATTTTCAATTTCTCCAACTCTAAAATGAGGATAATGACAGATCCATTTCACAGGGTTCTTTAAAAATGAAATATATTAATGGGTTTAGCACCTTATCTGTATATAGCAGACACTCAATATTAGTTGACACATCATTATTAAACGACTTAAAAGCACATTAGTTCACCTGTATCTCTTCTTTCTAGAATGAGATCTTGATCTTGACCGAGAACTAGACTGTGATCTAGACTTCGATCTTGAAGAATGTGATCTAGAATTGGAGCGACCCATTTCTTTTCTCCTAGTCAAATAAAGGCCAAACAAGGTTAAAATGACCTCATGACTGAAAAAGTTTCACTTTAACATTTACGTATTTTCAGATACCAACTGGATTTTACAAATCATTATCATTCTTTTCAAATGAATATTTACAAGAAAATAAATTATCCTTGACTAAAACATTTTTCATTTGCATGACAGGTACTTAATACCGAAAACATAATAAAAGAGCTCCCCAGACTAGAACATATATATGCCTCAGAAGCCAGAAAGAGCAGTATCAGTGTTGCAACATGTTAGATATTATTCTATGCCCTATACAAATGTCTACTTATCCTATAAAAAAGATAAAGAGTATGTTGTTTTTGTTAGGTATCACTGAGTCAGGTCAACTCACAGCGAACCTATGTACAACAGAACAAAATACTCCCTGACACTGTGCCATACCAGGCACTAAGTCAGTGCTTCTCTGTTATTCGCAGTATTTTCAATGGCTTATTGTTTCATAATTGCTTTGGGAGGGGGCTGTCAAGTTCTTCTCCCATTTTTGTAGTGCTGGGGATAGAACCTAAGGCCTCAGAAAGCACAGAGCAGCACTCTACCAACTGAGATAAACCACAGCCCATAACTACATACAGGATCATTCATTAGATTGGAAACTAGGTTAAGGCAAGGACACCCACCATCTTTTGTCTTACTTGTTCCAATGATCCCAAGGATGGTTTATGGCATATAAGCACAGTTAAGTAGTTTGTATCTTTTGGATGAGTATATTCTCCAGAACCTAATTGTATTTCAAAACAGTTAAGTTTATTTTTTTAAAGTTTGAGTTTCACTTTGTTTTTCTGCAATGCTGTGTAATCTAACCCAGAACCTTACACATGCTAGGTAAGTACTCTACACTAAAAACTTCAAAGTGGTAAGAAAGCACACCTATCAAATAGCTATAAGTTCAAAAAAAATTGGATTCATATTTTCTCTGTTCTCCTATAAAAATATACTTGGCTAAAGGAAGCTAGGGACATGGATTTCTCATTTAGACTAACTGCAGCTAAATCCAGACTAAGATACTTCCTTGTGTGACCTTGGATAAAATCTTTCATTTCTAAATCTCAGTTTTCTCAACTGTAAAATTAAGAAAATTTTGCACCTAGTTAAGGCAGTTGCAGAGAACTGAGATAATACAGGTAGTTCATATAGTACAATGTTTGACACATAAATAAGCAATTAATTTTAATGACCTTCAAACCAAAGTAGAGGAAATAACTAAAGTTAAGTTATAAACATCCTCTTGTTTGCATTAGGGAAGATGGCTAACTAGCAGAGTCTTAAACCAGGTGTTCCACCTATAATCCTAGCACTCCAGAGGCTGAGCCCAGGAGGACAGGGAGTTCCAAGGCCAGCCTGTGTACAGCAAGACCTTGTGGGTAGGGGGAACCCACAAAGCAGCAGGGTTTTATCTTGTTTTGCTTTTAAATGATTTTGTATATTCTGAGTTTTAACAGAGTTGTTTATAGAATCAGATACACAACCTAAAAGGAGAGATGAAAAGAATCTTCCTAAAACTAATTTAAAATCTGACACCATAGAAGTCATCAAGGGTGTGTGTGTGGGGGGGGAACAGCTTCAGACCATATCACTTTTTCTTTTAAATAGTACTGGGGATGGGGGTGAACCTAAGGCCTCATACATACTAGGCAAGTACTCTACCACTGACATGCACCCTAGCTCATTATTAAAAAAAAATTTTTGAGATTGGGTCTCCCTAGGTTGCACAGGCTGTGCACAAGCCCCTGCCTCAGCCTCCCAAGCCACTGGGTTTACAGGCATGTGTCATGGCATGACTATTAATCATTTACTCCGCTTGAATGATCAGTTCAGCAATCACATTTTCTCAAATAAGTCAAAACTGGAAAATAAGAAAATAAATGATATTTACCTTAGGCTTTATGCAGGATCCAGAAGTCAGTGAAGTCTTTGAGATACTGTAAAATTCTTCCTGGAGAAAATGTTACGAGAAATTAAACTCTAACTTCAAATTCCTAGCAAAAATAAAAAATATGACTTTGGTTTTTTGAATATGCACTATTTAAAAAACATATACCAGGCACTGCAATAAATTAATAAAGGCATTTAAGATTTCGGAGAAGAGAAAATTGACTTATGAAACACAGAAACTTTTAACCATAAACACTTTTAACTGAACTGGGTGTGGTGGTGTATGCCTGTAATCCCAGCATTTGGAAGGCTGAAGCGGGAGAAAAAATGAATTTGAGGCCAGACTGGGATACAGAGTGACACTGTCTGCAAAATACAAAAATCTTTCAACTTTTTAATCACAATGCAGTCGTGTATTAGGTAACTAACAGCAACTTAACTTTTTAATTTAAATACCTAAATCCCAATTTTAGCAATTTGGGCTTTAGACAACAGAAGATACATTGTCATGCTATCAGAAAATTCCAAAGTAGTTAACAATGCCATCTTGGCATGTGAAAATATAACATGTAATCTGTAGTTAACATTTATTATGCTATACAGTTTCTAACACCTAAAATATGAGAGTTTAATGTTCTTCTTATCTAAGTCTCTTGACACTTTCATAACAGTTTAGTTCTAAGACTGATTTTAAAATTCATATGACAGCAATCACAGTAACTAAATTGTATGCCTGAAAACCTTTTCATTCGTGTACATTTAAGTAACAGGAACGAAATAGGTATCTATTAGGGGTCAATGTTTTCCCTAATTAACCACTACTATGTAAATAAACTTAAATTTGGCTCAAAATATTAAGCAGTTATCGATATTGAAAAGGCTAGCTTTGTAATCAATAGTATCAGTTATGTGCAAAAGACATTCAAAAGTCACTAGCACAGAAGTTAAATTTAAAAATGTAAAACTGATATACACTAGCAACTCAAAAAATTCAAACAATCTTAAGTGAGACAAGTACACATTAAAATAAAAATCCATCAATCTTCACAAGCAATGATGCAGTTTTTAAGATGCAATAATAATAGACAAAGAAGAAATAAGATTAAACTAGTAAAATCAAGAACAGTATCCCAGAGTCTAGCACTTGATGATGCAGCACTGTAATCCCAGCAATTTGGAAGGCAGAGGCAGGAAGCCAAAGGCAGCCTGCATAATTTAGCATGACTCTGTTGCAAAATAAAGAATAAAAAATGGGATGGAGTGCAGCCCAGTGGTAGTGGTAGTGCACTTACAAAGCATGTACAAGGCTCTGGATTCAACCCTCAAGTTCTGGAAAAAGAGAAAGAAAAAAAGAAAAAGACTGGTATCCCCTAAATAACTATGACCCTGTAACTGGGAAAATTAAAGAGACATGAGGTTCAGGCTAGAAAGAAGGGATAAGAACCTAGTAATTATGGATAACATGCTAAAATATAAAGTGGTGAAACCAAAAGGCCAAGAAGGCTTGCATACAGAAATAAAAGGATTTCTAAATGCATACAGTAAGAAGGAGGTGGCAGCCCACTCCCAAACAAACTGGAAACAATCAGCCACCGAATACCCTTTCAGAGTTGCTATGAGTCAGAACTGACTTGACCTCACCTAACAACAAGAAACGCATACAGGTTTCATTTTTAAAATATCAAAACTCCCAAATGGGCTAATCTTCTGAATTAGTGTAATGTTATAAAACTTTATTCTGATCTAGAAGTCAGTATCACTACTTTCACTGCTAGAAATGATACAAGAGTCATTTTAGCTAACACTTCCCCTAACAACTTCCAAAAGGCTAATTTTAATTTCTACATATTCAGAATCAACTGCCAAGTCTCTCCTTACTCTAAGTCATGATTTTTTGAAGTTCCAAGAAAGTACACCAGAAACAGAAAACCAATGGAGGAGAAAGTATAGTCTGTTCTTGTTCACAATCTATAATACACCCAGGTATCCAAACCAAATAACTCAAATGATATGTAAAATGTGATAGAAAACTGTTAGTATGAAATGCTATTACCAAGACAACTTTTTATTTAAATGAGTGTGTATAAAGCACTAGGCTAGGTATTATTAATGATACATCTCTGTTAAGAGATACCTGTCCTCCAAAAACTAACTAGAAATGAAGGTATCACCAAGAAATCATAGTAAACTAAGTATCTAAATACCAACTATGTGCTATCAGCTGTTCTAGTGATGTTAAATGAAATCATGTCATTTAATCCTGATAATCTCATGTGGTACATGTTAACCTCAACTTTCAAATGAAGAGGATTCTAAGCTTTCAGAATACATTTGAATGTGCAATGTGCCTATTACATGCCAGGAACTATTACCGCATTATTGAGAATACCGCATTTTAAGTTGAGATTTAAAATCTCCACTCTCTTAGAGCTTTCTATAGCAGGAGGAAAGAAAATAAACAAGAAAACATCAAATAGCAACAAGTAGCTCAGTTGGCAGAGTGCCACTCTGCATTCTCTGAAGACCCAAGTTGGATACCCAACACCACAAAAACGGGAGGATATGGCAATCCACTCCCAAAGCAATCCCAAAACAATCAGCCATTGAAAACCCTCTGAGGGTCAATATGAGTTGGACACAACTCAACAGCACCTAACCACCACCACACTGGAGAAGAGTGTTTAAAAAAAAAAAAAAAAATCGCCCTTAACAGTGGCAC
>VMDO01002275.1:35161-172664 GCA_007922755.1 Pedetes capensis
AAGGAAGGAAAGGGAGGGAAAAGAGACAGAAAGGTACAGATGGATAGTTAAGGAAAATTACAGAGATCCACAGAGGAAAAATATTCTAGGCAGAGGACACAAACTTCACTAATTCAGCAGCACAGAAAGAGCAGTAAGAAAAGTTGAGGCACCATGATCAAGGAGTTGAGGATAAAAGACAAGGCAGAAGCAGAACTGGACTAGATCAAACAGCATCTAGTGGCAAAAGTAGGGAACCTGAATTTTACCCTAATGGAAAATTCCTACAGATGTGATTGGGGGAGTCACATCACATCTGATTTACATTTTAAGATGGCTACTATGTAGAGGATAATGAGCATGGAAAAGAGAGCAAGGAGACAAGTAAGATGGTTGAAGTTAAATATGATAGTTGTCTGGATAAAGAGGTAGTAATGGAAAAAAGAAGCAAATATAGGATCTGGTTTCTAAGTATAGTCAACAAGTCACTCACAGATTGTTGAGGGCATGGAGCACAGGGAGTAAAGAGGAAAAAAACTGACAGAGCCCCTAAGTTTTGAACTCAAGTATTTGGAAGAAAGGCATGTTTAGAAGTAAAAACAAGAGATGTGTTTTGCTCTCATAGGGCCCATAGTCACAGAGCATAAATAGTTAATCCAGAATTTGACAGAAATCTCTTGACCCCCAACTCCTGTGTTCTCTCCATTGCCCTAACCGGTGCCTCATAGGGTCAAAACCCAAATATGGAATTCAAAAGGCCAAATCAATCTTCACTTCATTATAACCAAGATCACTTAAACAGGCTCCACTTGTAAATAGAGACAGGGAATAAACTGCCTCATGAATCTTTATCTGATTCACCAACCAGTAAGGAACACAAAATCAAATAAATCACCCTTTATCTTTAAAAACAGAATTCATAAATATCTTAACAGCCCATCTTCAATGGAATAATACATAACAACTAGCTAGAACAAAAGTGATTAAAGAAATTACCCAAGATGAAGCTCCTCAAAATAGATTCTCTGGCTTACCATTTCAAATATATCTAAGCCAAGTCTTCATTTTAGCATACTTTAGAAGCTTGGGGCCATATTCTCATAAACATATTACTGCTATTTACATCCTTTAAAATCTGAAAAAAGATACACCATGATTATTACTTGAGTACACTATGTTCAAACCCAATACTAGAGAAGTTACTTAATCTTTTCCAGCTTCAATTTCTGCAAGTGTAAAATAAGGCTAACAATGGTTTTTACATGTTTAAGGTTAAATGAACAAATGAATGTAAAAATCTAAGTTTACTGATTGGCACATACTATGCAATCAAGCATTAGTTATCATTACTGGTAAACCTTGTTTATGACAGTCTTTCTGCAAGCCAGCCATATATTTATGTCAAATGATTCTTTTTTGGCAGTACTTGGAGGTTGAACCCAGAGCCGTCCCCATGGTAGGCAAGTGCTCCACCACTAGGCTACACACCTAGCCTCTTTTTAAAACTTTTGATTTTTAATTTTGAGGCAGTGTCTCGCTGCCTCTGGCTCTGAATGCACAATCCTGTCTTAGCCTCCCAAGTCTTGAGGATTACTGGCATGAGTTACTGAGACCAGCTAAATAATCCTTACACATGAAGTTATTCTTAATTCTGAGACATGGTCTCAATATGTATCCCCAGCTGGCCTAGAACTTGCAGAAGCTCCTCCTGAATACTGGGACTACAGGCATGCATCACCATGCCTAGCTACTCTTGTATTTTTGAAATAGCACTAATCAATATTACATAAAAATCATTCCAGAAATGCTTAATGTTTTAAAATACTCCACAAAAAGGCAAATAATATTAAACAAGATTGGTAAAACTCTGGTAATTATTAAACCTAGATGTTGAAAACATGGGAGTTCACTATTTTACTTTTGTATTTGAAATTTTCCATAATTAAAATCCTTACCAAAAAAAAGAATAACCACAAATTTTTAGTTTAGCTTGTCCACTTGCTAAAAGAAAGAGCATGGAACTGACAATCTAGACCCCACTGTCCCACTCCCTAGCTGATGTGGCCTTAAATTTTCTACCTTTTTGGCCTCCAAAAAATGGAGAAATACTGGATCAGATAAAATTTAAATGTTTGAAAAATCCAAAATATTACTCAAATATTAACATACAGGTTAGCATAACTTTTACCTTGTCAATAGATTTCTTGTTTTTCAATCTTTAGGACAATCAAAATATGAATGCTTATGACTCTGAGGTAGTAATACTGATGAACAGTCTTTATGAAGCTCTATGTGAATAATAAATAAATTCATACCTTACAACTACAACTTAACTATTTACACATCCCACCCAGACATAAGGTGGTCATCTCAAGTCCCTCATCTACTGACTTGCTAAATAACAAATCACTGAAAACTACAAAGCAAACTCTAGCTAGTGTTCTACCAATGACTTCAAATGTAGTTTTGTGAACTCTCAATCCAAAGAAGTATGTAGAAATAAAAAAATAAGAAAGAAAGAAAAAAAGAAGGAAGGAAAATCTTTTTCCATTTCTACATGTCTTCTCATCAGTTAATCTAGCACAGTTTGCTGCCCACATAAACTGTTCAATAAATTCAACTGGGCCTATCAGTGTGCACTACTTTTTACAAGTCTGTTGTCAAGTCCTAAAACACTATATTGTTCTTCTAAGTGAATAATCAGCTCTAGCTTTCCTTAGCCACTATTTTTAATTACCTGAATTAAGAGTAATTCCAGTGTTCCCATAATGTATGGTGAAAGTATGAAAGCCTTATATAACGAGATGCTACAAAACACTACTACACAAGCTTTAGGTTGTACATCACGAGCTACTTTAGAACAATCCTTCCCATCAAATATTTAACTGGTTAGGATCACACAAAAATACAAATAAATTGGTAGCAATTTTTCCTATGTAAAGGTTCTTTATTGCCCAAACACTAGCCTAATCATTCCGATTAGACTTGAAAGAAGAATTCGCAAAGAAAACAAGAATTTTGCTTTTTAACACACACACAAAGTTTAAGAAACTGACAAAAGGATACGAGTCTGACGTACCTAATCGTTTTTCATCAGCTCTAGCGGCATTTGCTTTCAATGTTACTCTTTCCCAATTCTAAGACACTTGTTGTTGTTAGGTGCCGTGATGTGGGTATCCAACTCACAGCGACCCTCACAGGGTTTTCAATGGCTGACTGTTTCGGGATTGCCTTGGGAGTGGATTGCCAGGTCCTTCTCCCACTTTTGCGGCGCTGGGAATTGAACTCGGGACCTCAGAGACTGCAGCGCAGCGCTCTACCAACTGAGCTAAATCCCAGCCCTCTAAGACACTACAAAATAAAAATTAGGAAGAAAAACAGCTGCCGACACCGCTGCTTGACACTCACTAGATAACTCTTTAAAAGTGAATGGAGCCAACGTCCGAGCTTAAAATGACGGCAAAAGGCCGGGCACGGGATGCACGCGGCCCTCGGGAGGCTGAGGCAGGAGGATCACGTGTGAGGCCGGCCTAGGCTACATAGGGAGTTCCGGGAAAGCCTGGGCAACAACGCGAAATCCCTTCTCAAACTTCACCCTCTCCCACAAAAGAGAAAAAGCAAAAAAACACATACACAAAACCGATGGCGCGAAGTCCTAACCTCAACTCACCACTCTCATACACTTATCCCACCAGTTGACTACCAATCATGGCTACAACTTTTCTGCAACCATGTAATGGGCTGACTCACTTGCTAAACGGACAGTGGTTCGCGGGTACTACTGGTGATCTGGCCTTTCGGCCCGGATAGGGCAGGGCCACTCTTGGATCCACCAACGAAGACCAGAGACCTATGCTAAGGACAGTAACTACGCACCGACCGACTAGAGGCAAGACTACACGTTCGTTTGAAAAGAGTGCGTTGCCAGGGAACCAAAATTAACACTGGAGAAAACGTTCCCGCCACACCAACGGCTGGGGACAAGTGTTCAGGTGAAAGGTCAGATCAGAAGTCTAAATCTGAGATGGTAGCAAAAATGAGGCCTACCTCCACAGGCAGCCTACAGCTGGGGAAAGCAGTTTAAAGGTGACTCAAAAAGTCGACACACCCACTGCATTTTGTTGCAGGTCACAGTTGCTCTTATCAAAGCCCGGGAAGAAAGGTAGCGCTCCCAACCAATGGGAGGCGGACACAAGCCGCACCGCGCGCCGTGGCGCTGCCGCAGGCGAGCGAGGGGGAAAAAAAAAAAAAAAAAAGAGAGAGAGAGGAAGCGCGCGTGCGCAGACCGTTCCGTCGGGCGCGCGCAACAGTGGGCCAGAAGAAATGGGGGAAGGGTAGAAGGGGGTTTGCGCACGCGCACGGAAAGGCCGCGCGGTCTCTGGACCTCGAGCCAGGTTCGCGGCCACAGCCGTTCGCAGAGCTTACCCTACCACCCCCACCTTTCCGGCCTGTGGTACCTTGAAAACCTGGGGAAGGCTGACAAAAAACGCACAAATACCGGCGCAACGTCTCCTGGGTTCTCTAATCGCCGCCGACCCACCACCACTCACAAAAGAGTTAGTAAGATCCACCCGCCCTCGGTATCTACGGCCCTTTGAGTAATCTGTATGCAAACCAAGGCCTACCTGACACGCTTAAGTACGATTCCCGGGGTTTATCTCCGTTGTAACTACACAGCGGCCATTACCCGACTCAAGAACGACAGGAAAACCATAGAGGTAGCTTCGTCGCGCTAGCTCGTCTCCGTCACTTCCGACTTGGGGCGTGGCCTCGGGTGCCGCTAAATAGCTAGGCAGGCCCCGCCCACCCTTCCGCCCTGGACCGGTTTCCTGGCCGCTATTAAGATACTGCCTGAAGCTTTCTGGGAAGTCGCGTGGCTGTTCTCGCGCGAAGATGTGGCAATTCCTCCCCTGCCCGGGAGCGGCAGCCTCCGCTTGGGTGGCTGTGGACTGGGCGGGGTCGGGTGTTTTGGTAGGCCTGGAGGGCCCGGGCTCCGCAATCGGATTCGCTCGCGTCTCTGCCTCGTTTTGAACCGACCCTCCAGACCTAATCATCGCCCTTACCCGTTGTTGTAATTAGCCCGTCTGGTCCATTTCTTTATGTGAGGCCGATCCAGAGCAGGCTGAAGGCCAAAAAACAAACAAACAAAAAGAACAAACAAAAAAAACACCCTAGTGAGGAAAACACAGGAAGGCTAGAGAGCTACATTCCCAAACGTGCGTCCGCCGGGCAGCGGCGCATTTCTTTTCTGAAGACTGTATCTTTTGCTTTGCTATCAAATGTGGCACACGCACTTAGTTGAAAATGGCTACAGTCTACACCCCTTTCTTGACTGGCATCTGATCAACTCCGGAGTTCACGCGGCCGTAGTGGGAAGCTGGTTAGGCTGTCTGGGCAGTTGCGTCACAGATGCTGCTTTCCTTGTAACGATGTTAAAGCATTGCCTTGTAAGTGCTCGAAGGTTGGCGTGAGCATTAAAAAAAAAAAAAGAAAAGAAAAGAACGAAGTAGTTAAGCTTGTATGACCATTTGAGCCGGCGGAGGGACACAGCCCAACGTAACTTGATTTGTCAGGAATATGAATCAGATTATAAATAGGCAAGCCAAGTTGGATTTGAATCATATTTCAAAAAAGGAACTTTGCCCCATACTATTAATACTTAGCTGCATTTCCTTGGGGACTGAATCCGTTATTACTTTGATGTTTTAGGATATTAACTACCTTGAAGTATTTCAAAGTTGTAATTAGCAGTCTTTTGTCAGTTAAGTCCAGTATTAGGCCCTGGTTGTGAATTTAAGTGTCCTTAGGGCATTCTCTTCTCACAATCCAATATACCAACTCAATTACAAGTACCTCATTTACATAGCATGAGTTCTGGGTTTTGGTTCAGTTTCACTGTTCGATCTCAACATACTACTGTCATTAGATATAGGGTGCTGTCTCCCAACATTACCACTTGCCCTGAGGCATTTCCCCCTTTGAGACCTCCACTCAGGGAGTTGTGGGGTTCTTGGGTCCATCACAAAAACGAATTTTGTCCATCACAAAAACGAATTTTAGGATAAGTCAGTAAGAGCGTGAAGCAGTTTAAAGTTTATTAGATAAAGGGGTAAGAGACAATACATACTTCCAGAGTGAAGCATGGGTGTTTAGAGAGCGTGGTGTTCTTCAGTGTCTTTTATAACAGGTATGATTTGTGGCATTTGAAGTTATGTTTCTAAGTGGGATCCCAACAGATGTCTGGTATAGATATACAGGTTTTGAAAAAGGAAGCATTGTTAAAATGCCTAAATTAGGATAGCCAAGGAAATTCCTATTATATCTAGTCTTAAGGAAATTTTACCAAGGTCTGTTAACTTTATGGTCCATAATCTGATTTGGTGAGATTCTTAGAGAAGCAGTGGTTTTTAGACCTCACAGCAGCCCTTCTCTTCTAAGTGTGTTGGAATTCTCTGCTGATAAGACTCAGACCAGTTCCTAGGATGAGATTTCTTTCCTTCGCATCCCCCCCCCTCAATTTTTCTCTTTCTATCTTGCTTCACTACTGCCCTCAGGAGGTGAAAGCTGGAATCTTTGGCCTATGTTGTATCCTGATAGGTCCAAAGCAGTTACTAAGTGCAGCACGCAGCCCTACTCTCCTTGCATCCCATCCCGTGATTGTTACTTGAATGGAGAGCGCCCTGGGACCACGAGGTGCTGTAGGCTTGGGAGAAGGACCCGGCAGACCACTCCCAAAAAACAATTAGCCGTTGAAAACCCTATGAATACCAGAAAAAGCACTAACAATATTGCCAGGCATGGCACAGTGTTAGGGTCACTATGAGTCCGACCTACTCGATGGCACCTGACAACAACAATAGTAAATATTTATTGAGTAGATGAACTATGTTGTTGTTTATTAAAGAAAAAGAACTAACTGTTGATGGCTCAATGAGGCAGGGGGATCCTCAGGGCTAACAGCTGTTTGTACATTTATTCAGACTACACCAAAATCTGAATAGAGTGATTTGCGGAGTAGGATATTATCTTAATCCCTCCTCTGCAATTCTACTACACATATGGTGAAAAGGAAGTCACCTTTCTAGCTGAGTAAATGTAACTGATGTGTTGAAGATTGATACCCACCCCCAGGGCCGGCTACATGCTAAGCAAAGGCTCTAGCACTGAGCTACACCCCCATCCCTGATTTTGATTTTAAATAAACTGAGGTACTAGCAAAGAGGAAACACATTGAAGCAAGCCCTTTACTAAATGAATGAACTTTGTAGACATCTCCTGAACTAGGTGCATTTGATATGTGATACTTTCTTTACCAATCTCCAAAATCGAAGGTTCTTGAATTTAGGTGATATTTTATGCACCATCTGTATTGTCTGATTTTGTTTTCAAATCCTGGAATTCCACCATTATAGCTCCATTCTTTGTAATGAAGTTTTACTTCCTGTCAGAATACAAAATGCAAAATACAAATAATGTTGAAAAAACAGGGGAGAAATCAAAAGTCTGTTTAACAAATGGTCATTTGGCCATTGCTTAAAAACAGAAAATTACCCCTGGGGATATAGCTCATTGGTAGAGCGTTTGCCTAACATGCAGATGGCCTGGGTTCAATCGCCAGCACTGCAGAAAAAATCCTTTGCCAAACCCAAGACAATTGAAAGAAGCCAAGTGTGGGGCACCTGGCACCTGTAATCCCAGCACTTGAGGCAGATGGAAGGAGGGTTGCAAGTTATAGGCCAGCCTGGACTGCATAGCGAATTTGAAGCTACCCTAGGCTACATGGGCTGGGGTTTAGCTCAGAGTGCTGCTCTGTGCTGTCTGAGGCCCTGGGTTCAATCCTCAGCATCACAGAAATGGGAAAAGGACGTGGCAGCTCCACTCCCAAAACAACCAGCCATCGAAAACCCTATGAATAATAGAGAAGCACTGACATAGTGCCAGGCATGACACAGTGTCAGGGAGTGTTTCCTTCTCTTGTACATAGGGTTGCCATGAGTCAGATCTGACTCAACGGTACCTAACAACAACTGGGCTACATAGCAAGATTCTGTCTCAAAAAAACAAACAACGAAAAGATAATTGAAAGAGAAAAGGAAAAGACGAAACAAGGACAAGAATACAGGAAGGAGAATAAAGTCGGAAGTCTAGACCACTGAGTCGAATTCCCTCACCATGCTATTTGGGTTTGTCTGGATTTTTTTGTTTTTTTGTTTTGTTTTGTTTTGTTTTTCCGGTACTGGGGGTTGAACCCAGGGCCTTGCCATTGCATGTTTTGCAAGTGCTGGACCACTGAGCTGCAACCCAGCCCTTTTTTTTTTTTTTTTTTTTAACTTTTTGAGACAGGGTCTCACTAGGTTACACAGACTACCTCTGGTCTTGAACTTGCGGTCCTCCTGCCTCCACCTCCCAAACCGCTGGGATTACAGGTGTGCACTACCATGCCTGGCTGGGTTTGTCTGTTTTTTTTTAAGCTAAACAACATCTGGACTGTTTTTCTATTTGGGGAACTTGAGGTTGAGGAGGTATTTAGGGTTTCATTCTTTGAACTCCCTAAGAAAAATGGCATTGAGAATGTAATAATAATACTGAGAAGCAGGCAACAGAGGAAATGAAGCCAACAGAGATTCCTTACTAGAGTGTTGCTGGGAAAGTACTTTGTAGTCCCTGCTGTGTGGCCTCCATTTGTTCCTACCTTCTCTAGCCTTGACAGTGATTCCTTTTTTAGTTTTGATTTAGTGTGGTCTAGTGATACCAACTTGACGGCACCTAACAACAACAAAGTGATATCAGAAATTGAACTTGGGGCCTCACACATGCTAAGCACATGCCCAACCACCAAGCTACATTCTTGATCTCTCCCTATTCCCAATCTTAAAAAGAAAAAATTTTAATTGAGATAAAATATGAATTGATGCCTTGAGCTAACTGATATTCTTCTATTAACTTTCTTTTCTAGGTGAATTAGAGTTGCTCACTATTGTTTACAAACAAAAACTTTGAACTCTATGTCATAGATTTGAATAGAACCAGATCCTATGTATAAGGACAATTTTCTAAATGGTCTGGCATGTTTTTAGCTCTGTACAAATGAAATAAATGATTCCTCCTGCTTAATCTATTTCATTTCCTCCTGATAAACAGAAGCTGAGTAGGGTCTCCCCCCCCCCTTTTTTTCTATTCTCTTTTTTTCTGCTAACAATGTAGAGGTTTTTTGCCTTTCTTTTCTGTATTTTTTGTTGTTGTTTTGGGGTTTTTTTGTGGGTGTTGTTGTTGTTGTTGTTGTTGTTTTGGTTTAAGGTACTGGGGTTGAACTCAGAGCCTCACACATGCCAAGAACATGCTCTACCACTGAGTTATACCCTCAGCTCAAGAAAAGCATTTTAATTTTATTTTTCAAGATTTAAAATTACCAAAAAAATTTTTCAGGAATTATGTATAGTATTGTTCTTTAAGATTCTTCTCCTCGAAACACATTAAGTTGTACATTAAAATTTCCCAATTGAAAAAAAAAGGTTCATCTCCTCATTTTGAAAAACAATAATTAAAACATCAAAATATGACCATTGGGTGTGGAAATGCAGCTCAGTGTTAGAGTACTCAGCCCGCATGAGGCCCTGGGTTCAATCCCCAGCTCAAAAAAAAAAAAAAGAAAAATATGATTGTTAACCATTGCTCCTAACTCCCACCAAGATTATTGTAGCTCTTTCGCAGATTATCACAACAACTGGACTATGTGATTCTTTCAGTGTTTTCATAAAAAATATTTTACTGTGACTACTAAAAGCAGAGGGCTGGGATTTAGCTCAGTTGGTAGAGTGCTGTGCTGCAGTCTTTGAGGTCCTGAGTTCAATTCCCAGCACCGCAAAAATGGGAGAAGGACCGGCAATCCACTCCCAAGGCAATCCCAAAACAGTCAGCCATTGAAAACCCTATGAGGGTCGCTATGAGTCAGAGACTGACACGAAGGCACTGAATAACAACAACAACTAAAAGCAGAGAGGAAAACTCCCTTAAAATAAGGTAATGGAATTAGATTCACCACCAAAAATCATTTCTTCCTTAAGAGTGGTTATAAGAGGAACAGAATGCTTCCTTCTTTTTTGTTTTGTTTTACGTTTTGGTTTTTGGAGACAGGATCTCTCTATGTAGCACACGCTGGCCTGAAACTTGTGATCCTCCACCTCCTAAATGCTGGGATTACAGACGTGCACCACCATTCCCTGCCATAGTTCCTCTTTTAAAGCAATTACCCAGTTGTCAACAAATATCTCTGCCCCCTAAAAGGTCCAAATGTTCAGTTTCCACCCAGATAATTGCAGAAAAAAACCTCTCTAAAAGCAGAAGGCTAAACCACATAAGCAAAGGGCTAAAATGAACGGAGATTTCCAAAAGTAGTGAAATATAGAGGATTGTAGGGAGAAAAAAGGGAGAAAAATAACACTTTGCTCTCCAGATCTCTAGGAGTTCTGAATTCTCAGCCTTGTTACTTATTTTAAGCAAACTAAAAATTCAGCCTTGCCTAATGAAGGAGTCATCACTGATACAGACAAACCCTAATACTGGTTTTCCCAAAATATGATCTACCTCAAGATCCACCTAATGAGAATAACCTCATTGCTTTTCTTTTTCCCCTAATACTGAGGGTTGAATTCAGCTTCTTTATTTATGTATGTATTTATTTGCTTACAAACTTATTTATTTTAAATTTTGAAACAGGGTCTCAAGTTGCACAGACTGCCTCTGGCCTTAAACCTGTGATCTTGCTACCTCAGCCTCTTTAGTCACTGAATTATAGGCATGGGCCAAGTGGCATTGTTTATTTTAAAAGGAGGTTACTGGGGTTAGGTGTAGTTCAGTGGTAGAGCACTTCCCTAGCACATGGGAGGACCTGGGTTCTGGTGGGGGAGGGGATCACTGAGTCTGATTACACACTTACTGAGACAGAATCTCTGGAGGTCGGCATACACATGGAAGTTTAAGAACATGTGATTTATTGAAGCCTATAATATTGTAGATATCATAGGGCTACAAAACAGAACAAGACACCATTTCTGCTTCTGGGTTGGAACTGAAAATCTGGCAGAGTTAAGTTCTAATTCCTATAACTAAGTGAACAAAAAGACATCTATAAGAAAATAAATGCCAATGGTGAAAAAGAGAAGAACTAGCTGCTAAGGATTAAATAGGATTTCACCTCTCATTCATTCATTTATTCAGCAAATATGTATAAAATATATGTCATGTAAAGGTACTGAGCCAGGGGCACAAGATGGAGCCATAACAAAGGCCAATGGTGACACTACTTTCAAGGAAAGAGGGGCAGAAGATAAAGAGGAAGACTTAGTGTGTTGGGGGGACTTCTTCAGGGCAAGTCCTCGTGAGAATATGAGATTTAGAGGAAGACTGAAAAAACAAACAGTGGGGAAAATAGAAGGAAGAGCATTCCAGATAGAGAGACTGACCAGTGCAAACTCCCTGGAGCACAAGAGACCTCATTATTATGTTTCTGAAATGGAAAGAGTAGGAGTAGGAGTGGGAAAAATAAGGAGGATGATGAAGGTAAAGAGATGAGGTCATATGAAGCCTAAACTGCACAAGGGGTTTGGGTTTCATTCCAACTGCCATGGCATATTATTGAAAGGTTTTAATCAGAGATATGACATGATCTATCTGAAAATGACCATTCAAACTACTATGTAAGAAATGGATTGCCAATGGGCAGCAAGACCAGTTAGGAGGCTGTTTTAGAAGTTTAGGTAGGATAATGATGATCATGGAAAGAAAGAGAAAATGTGATAATTGTAAATATATTTTGGAGATGGGATTGACAGTTCTTGCTAATAGACTGGTTTAGGAGTTTAAGGAAAAGAAGGAAATAATGTTGCTCACTAGGTTTTGGCATGGATTAACTGGGTAAATTTTGTACTATGAGAAATAGCAGGAAGATTGGAGAAAATGATAAAGAAGGAAAGAATGGAACAGGTTAGGGAAAGGGTAAGAAATTAAGAGTTCCATTTTGAGTACGTTAGATTTGAGATGTGTGTGAAATTTGTAAGTAGAGAGGCCAGGTATAAAGTTGAACATGTCGTTGACAGTTCAGAAGAGAGTTCTGGCCTGGAGATAAAGTCTAAAGATGATAATTTTAATTGTCTTGTTTTGTTTGCATTCTGGGATGGAACCCCGGGCCTCTCACACGCTAGGCAAGTGCTCTGTCACGGAGCTACATGTTGTTGTTGTTGTTAGATGCCCTCGAGTCAGTATCCGACTCATAGCGACCCTCATAGGATTTTCAATGGCAGATTGTTTGGGGCTTGCCTTGGGAGTGGATTGCCAGGCCCTTCTCCCATTTTTGCAGTGCTGGGAATTGAACTCAGGACCTCAGAGACTGCAGCACAGCGCTCTACCAACTGAGCTAAATCCCAGCCCTGAGCTACATGCCCAGCCCTATAAAGATATTTGTAAATCATAGAATGGGAAATGTAGTGGGGCAAGAGAACACAATCTAGGACTAAACCCTAAAGAATCCCAACATTTAGAAATTTATTCAAAGAGGAGGAGAAGTTTGTTAAGGAGACTGAAAAGAACAGCCAGTGAGGTATGAAATGAGGAGAATCAAGTATATGGGTTACCTATTGCCACATAACAAATAACAACAAAATTAACTAGTTTAAAACAATATTTATTATCTCATAGCTTCTGTGGGTGAGGAATCTGGACATGATTATGTACTTAGTTGTGGTTTAGGGTCTCTTAGGAAATTGTGGTCAAGTTATCAGCTGGCGCTGCAGTGATCTGAAGTCCATAGGATTCACTCCAAGATCACTCATGTGATTGATGGCTGGACTGCGGCAGCAGGCCTTAGTTCCTCCTTGGCTGGGGACTTTGGCTCCTCATTACATGGCTTTCTCCACAGCTTGCCTGAGCATTTTCATGGTAGGTAGATGGCTTTCCCCAGTGAATATCCAAGAAAGAGAGAGCCCAAGACAGAATCTGCAGTCTTTCATAATCACATCTCAGTAGTGACATATTTGTATTTCTGCTGTATTATTGGTCACACAAACTAACTCCTGGTACAGTATAGAAAAGAACTACACAAGGATGGGTGTACCAAGAGGAGGAGATCATTGAGGGCCATGCTGGGCTGGCTACCACACCAAGATAGACAAGCATTTCAAGTGTGTGAAGTCAAAAGCAAAGTCAGCAATTTTGTCAATGAGAAGAATTACACAAACATTAACTGCACCCAGCTGACCATGACTGAATAGGAATATTTAAACACATAAACACTTCAAACATCTAACAGCTACTTTAGTAAAAATATGTTAAAATTTTCCATCCAAACTCATTCTCTATTTTTTATTTTTATTATTATTATTATCATTTTGTTTTTTTAAGACAAGGTTTCACTATGTAGTTCAGCAGACATCAGACTTGCTATCCTCATGCCTCAACCTCTGAGATTACAGGTGTGTGCTACCATACCAGCTCCATTCAATTTCAGAAAACTCTCCTACTTCTTCACCGCAGCTTACAATCCCCAGCTCTTTGGATAGTCACTTCCACAAGTAAACTTCAGGCATTTTTAAGATAAAATATTGGCACCTCACAACAACAACAACAATAGTTTTTTATGAATTTCTTAACTATTTAACATGTAAAAACTCCACTTCCACTTTTCTTGACATTTTTGTTGCGGTAATGTTAACTGCTAAAGTTTTTTAGTATTGTGCTCCTCTAAGCCAGATGGTTTTATTGCATAATTTTGTATACTACAGTTATTTTTATGAGCAAATATGTTGTGTTATAGCAAAACTGACTGTGACATTCACGATATACTCCCAATTTTATCAGTAAGAACATTGAAGCATGGAGAAGTGGGCTATCTTGCCAAGAGTCAGATGACTATTAAGGGACGAGCTAAGAGTTTATCAAAGGTCTCACTGATTGGGGAGGTAGTTCAGTGGTAGCGCACTTGCCTAGCATGTGTGAGTCCCTGGGTTCAATCCCCTGCACTGCAAAAAGAAAAACAAAAAAGGTCTATAGGGCTCTAAAGTCCATCCATCATCTTTCCATATTTACCTACATAAGCACTTATAATAGAGGTAATGTTAGATCAACCTAATTTCAAGGGTTGTTTTTATTATATGTAACTTAGTTAATAGTTCCAATATGCCTTATTCTAGGTAAGAGAATATACATTCTAACAAATGTATATTTATATATTATTTGCTTATCTGAACAATCATCTGTTACTCATGAATAAAGAAACTTCGAAACTTAGCACTGTTCACGTTCTATAGTTTGGATCTAAAACATTCCCAAAAGGCCCATGTGTTAAAGGTTTGGTCCCAAGTTTGGCACTAGTGGGATATAGTGGAACCTTTAGGAGATGGGGCCTAGTAGAAAGAAATTACATCATTGGGGACATGACATTGAATGGGATATTAGGATGGCAGTTTCCTTGCTTCCATGAGGTGAGCATCCTCCTCTACCACATGCTTCTCCTATGATATACTATGCTGCCACACACCCAAAGCAACAGAGCCAAGTGACCATAGACCAAAACCTCTGAAACAATGAGACAAAATAAACCTCTCTTCCTTTTAAACTGATTATCTCTGGTATTTTGTCACAGTGGCAGAAATCTGACTATATATAAGAAATAACCAGTAAATGGTCTTCCTAAATGAATGATGCATGATATAATTCTCCTTAGCATGTTTTAAGTATTAATTTTTCTTTCCTTTCAAATTTCCTTTTTCATTTATCCAATTAAAGGATAGGACAAATAATATTACAACTTCTCTGAGAGACCATGCTTTATCAGCAATGACAGTGTTGGATATTTTACAGCTGTAGTACTTACCTTTGAAGTAATTGATTTCTTTTTCTTCTCTAGGAATAGAAAAGGGTGGTCAACTCAAATAGAAAATAGAATTATTCCTGGCATTAAGGATTCAAAGATACATAAGTAGAAATGGAGGTAAAATGGGAATTATATCTATTAAATAGTCTACACCCATACCACTATGGTGTCTGATGTCAGAAGCTAAATTGAGTCAGGCTTGTTAGTGCTTGGATGGGAGACTACCTTGGAATACTGGGTGCTGTGGGCTTGGAAGAAGGACCCAGAAGCCCATTCCCAAAACAATCAGCCATTGGAAACCTTATGTATAGCAGAGAAGCACTGACAATAGTGTTGAGCATGGCACAGTGTTGGGGAGTGTTTCATTCTGTTGTACATAAGGTTACTGTGAGTCAGATCCAGCTCTACAGCACATAACAACCACAGCGTGAAAGTAATTTCACAGCACATTTTATTCAATATTTACAAACAATCCCCAAAGAAATGTAACAGTCATCTCCATTTTACTGATGAGGAAATATTTTTCAGGATTAAAAAATATCATCCAATAGCTAATTGTAAATCCAGGCTTTTAATTCAAAATTAAATCTTTAACTCGATATTAAATTTAACTCAAAGTTTAATTCAAAGACAATGTACTCTATACTACTTTTTAATGAGAATTTGGGCTAGGATTTAGCTCAGTTGGTAGAGCGCTGCTCTGCAGTCTCTGAGGTCCCTGGTTCCATTCCCAGCACCGAAAAAATGGAAGAAAGACATGGCAATCCACTTCCAAGGCAATCTTGAAACAATCAGCCATTGAAAACCCTATGAGGGCCCATATGAGTTGGACACGACTCCATGGCACCTAGCAGCAGCAATGAGAATTTCCAACACTGGTACAGGAGACTGTAAATTCTATCCTACTGGTAGTGGATATTGCTTCTATTGTATAAAGGAATCATAAAGAGGGCCTTCAATTTACTAGGCAGGCCTCCCTAATCTTTTGTAAACCCACAGCACTGTCTGCACCTTGGAATAGTTTAGGAGAATGCCCTCTGAGCCCAGAGGCCTAGATTGGTCCCTTGCAGCTGAAGGACACTGCTCACTTACTGATTGCTTTGCAAATGGCCCATTTCTGAAGGGTAGGTCACTGTTTACAGAGGAGCCTTCATTGTGTTTGTTTTACCTCTTGTCCTCTGCACATCCAACATCTTGATGTAATAGACTGGAGCAATGGTATGAACTTCGCCTTGAAAGGACAAAGGTTTAATGGCTATACAGCTACTACCTTTTCAGAAAAACATTCACTAATTTTCAGAGTCAAAATAATGTAGGTTTTATCCCAATGAAAATTACAAAGAAATAAAATGTAATAATAACATGGCTGTTTTGAAAACTATGAAGAAAAGATTGTCTCTTTTACTTATATTGTGGTGGTTGTTACTTAATCCAAAAAAGGTTGCTTTTAAAAATCCTTCAAAAATCTCTCTTAAAAAATTATAAGCAATGAAAAGTAATCAACCTCAAAATCATACAGTGTTTAAATTTGAGTAGTGGTATGATTGGAGTTTTTTTAATGCCTTTTTTTGTTTGTTTGTTTGTTTTTTGAGGCAGTTTTGCTTCATAGCCCAGGTTGGCCTCAGCCCCAAAATCCTCCTGCCTTATACTCCCAAGCGTTGAGATTACTGACATGTACCACCACCCCCAGCTACAATTTTCTTCCTTTACTTTTATATTTTCTACAATGCCCACAGTAAGCATTGCTTTTATTATACCATAAAAAATTTAAAAATGTAGATCATAGAATTTTATTTGAATCATGTGAAATAACTAAGAGCTAAAAACTAAGGAAAGGTCTTTTTTTTTTTTATGTGATTCTCGTAGAGCAAGTGTAAAAACTTTCACTTAAAAAAAAAGAATAAAATATCCATTACTAAATCACAATCTTAAGAACTCTAATTCTAAATTGCTCTTAGAGGGACTATTTGCATCCAGGCAGAATCATCTGTATTTGTTTGTTTCTGTGGAAGTTTTGTTTCTTGTTTTGTTGTTGTTATTTTTGTCTTTCCTCAGTATGCCCTATGGTCCTCTTTTTGTTGCATGAATCTTCTGTTAGACAATAAAGAAGAACATTTAGTTCAGCAAGAGAACACTACATGTAAAAATGTTTGCTTCTAGTTAAAAGGAACCTGTGTACCAAACTCTGACCAATTATGACAGGTAGGCCTAAAAATAGCTTAATCCTTTGCAAGATAGTTATTTTTCAAAATTCACGTTGTCATAGTGGGGTAGTGATTAAAAGCACCATTGACTCATTTTTAAATTCCATCTTAGGAAAAATTGAAAAATAATAGACTGGACTTTGTTTTTCTAGTGTTCATGCCAGCTTTTTATTAACATGAAAAGAAGTTTAACTTTGTGCTATAATTATGTTAATTTATGCCAACATGACTCCATCTAGTAGCTTTGCCAAAACATATTTGTTCTTCATTATCCATCCAGGCAGAGATTTCTGTCAATGGCATGTGAGGTGTTCTGTTGCCCCCACCATTTGAAAACAAATCCATTCATGTGCCTAAAAACTATTCAGGAGCAGGAGCTATACAACTTGTTTATCATTGTTGGTCAATTATAATTTATTCCTAGGGATCCAGCTGTCAATCATCCGATGCAAACTGAAAATTGAAAGAAAAAAAGAGTAAGTCACTGGAAAAACATGATTTAGTCTCCGTATGTCTTTGCTACGTATTAAATCCAGCTCATTACTTGCTAATTGCTTGTGATGCTGTACAATACCAGAGACATATGTGGAATTTAAACCAAAATAAGTTGAAATTTTACTCAAAAGTATATGTTGGTGTTGGGAGTGTAGTTCGGTGGTACAGAGCTTGCTTTGTATGTACAAGGCCCAGGGTTTGATCCCCAGCACTAAAAAAAAAAAAAAAAAAAAATTTAAATCCAGGTGTGGTGGTATATAACTATAATCCCAGTACTCAGGAGGCTAGGGCAGGAGAATCAAGAATTCAAGAACAGCCTGGCTACATAGCAAGACTCTGTCTCAAAAACAAACAGCCAGGCCACTGATTCATGCCTGTAATCCCAGTGGCTCTGGAGACGGAGGCAGGAGGATCACAAGTTCTCTTGTGAGAGACCTTGAGCCAGAACTAAGACACATCAGGGGGACCTACCCCTCCTTGGGGTGCTCAGTATAGAATATTATTAATACATTGTTAAAATCAACATTAGTGTTAATGATAAGTTTTTTTTCCCGTTCTTACTGTTAGTGCTCCTTCTGCTACTTATTTTCCTGCAAAGAGGCACAAATGTCAAGGTATGGGATGATTTGATTCCCTAATTGGCAGATACTGGGCTCTTCTTTGTGGCTCTGGCTATCTTGAGCAAAAGGACTATTGGCCAACTACCCCCACACACACTTGCCCTTGTAAACACTCCACAGACATCTTGAGGAAGCTACACAACTGTAACTATTTGCTATAGCTCTCACCTGTTTGGTCCCAGCCACAACTGTTTCTTACAGTTTGCACTGAGCTTTCCTTGCAACTATTTCCATCTAGGCCAGATGGGGAGCACATCTGGTGATATAGAAGTGGGACTGCTATGACTCATGCAAAAGGGCCAATTTTGTGATTGGTGTAAACACAAACCTTTATTTACATGAAAGGTTCATAGTGATTGATGCAAACATCCCTTTCTGGCTATATAAGAAGGCTGTTCATCTCACTCTATCCATCAAGCTAGGAGATCCCTTCCTGTTTTCCCTTCCCTAGTGTTTCAACATTAGGCAAAAAAAAGAGGCTTCTTTCAAGTGTTTTTCTGCCTACCTTTAGTACCACAGGTGAGCTTGTAACATGAAGAAATAAGTGAAGACAGCAGCAGCAGTGATGGCAGTGGCAAGGATGGTGGAACAGTGGTAGGATAGCTGGCATGCAGATCTGCAGGAGAAGGTCAGTGGCTAGCTGTCTTGTGGCAGTAGCAAGAACAAAGTCAGCCACTCTGATTAACCAGAACTGGTAGGGAGCTGCAGGGCTCTGATGGGAGAAAGAGGTGAATTGTGGTCCCCTACCACTCTAGGGATCACCTATAGTGGGTCAAGAGCTGCTCAGATCTTAGCTAGCTCATGGAAACAGCCAGGATCCCATGGGCTAACAAGTAACAACATAGCCTTGCCCCACCCCACAGCTCCAATCACCAGCAACAGAGCCAGAACCAGGAGCCACTCCAATCAGAGTTAATGCATAGGAGTCAAGAGGCTTCCTCCCTTGATTGACAAGAAGTAGAGTGCAACCCTACCCATGGCAGTTCCAACAACACTGGCAGCAGAGCCAAGAACAAGGTATCTCGAACAGCAACAGCCAGTAAGATCCAGCAAGCACTGTGGCCTTATAGGGGTAGACTCTACTAATTGACTGGTCAGCAATAAACCTGCAAGGCATGAACATCTACAATTAACACCTGCAAAAGAGGCAGTAGATAGCAATAGAAGCAGCAGCACCTGCAGAAAGGCAGCAATAGCTGTCTTCCAAACAGCAATAACAGTGACAGTGACTACAGTACTATGAAACAGCCAAACAGTTACAGAAGAGTGATCATGGCAGGAAGAAGAGGGACAGTGGAAGTAAAGAGAATGTGAGAGGGGATGGAGAGCAGAGGCTGAAGAATGATGGAGGGCTATAAGAAGCCAGAAAACAGAAACTGCCTTGGTTTCCAGAAGAGTTCCAGAGAGTTGTCAAGTCTTTAGGGTCTCAGACACCCTGGGCCCAGGAGCTATAACACTAGCCACCGTCAAGGCCAAGGATCCTGATAACTAGGCCCACCCAGAAGCTGCAATGCTAGCTGCTGTTGAAGGGTAAGGAATCCTGACTTTTTGACCTACATAAGAACTGTAACATAGGCTGAGGACTCCTGATCCCCTTGGCCTTCATAAGAGCTGTAACACTAGAGAGTGCCACTTGGATGCTGCTCCAATCAGTGTGCTGCCATCGCTCACTGCTGTCAAACTCTGAGAGGTACAACAGGTGCCTAAGATTAGAATTTGAAGGCCTCCTCCTTGCTTGCCCATGATTTCTATCCAGGAGAGAAAAAGGATCCCAGCTAGCTGATTGTTGACAGACCCACCCAGGTAAGCTGTTCTCAGCTTACCCACAGAAACTGTGAAATAATAAATGCTTTAAGCTACTAAGTTTTTGGGGTAATTTGTGATATAGAATAGAGAACTAAACAAATATTATCACATCACCAAATTGCTTAATGTTTTTATGATTCAATATCATTTCTTCCTTTTAGAATTCTATTATCATATTTTACACATTTTAAAACGTTCTGAGATAGGATCCAGAGGTGGCTTCAGTTTTCTAAAGAATTCGTGATATAAATAACATTAACCCTTTAGATGGTCTCATTATTGCCTGTACTATCAGGCAAAAAAAGAAAGACCATAAGGGAGACATACCTTCTTCTTACATCCTTGCCCCAGAAATAGCAGACATTTCTGGTCAAATTTTATTGGTATGGACTTGTCACATGGCCACATCAGTGCAATAAGGCCTGGGAAATGTAGTGCATTGGTAAGTTACCATCTGTCAGCCATTGCTCTACATATGAGGAGGTCACATTTTAATAGATAGTGCCAGAAGAAATGCCTAAAAGACTGAAGAAAGCAATGAAAATAATATCTAGCAGAATAAGATCTTAAGTACAGTTGAGAAATAAAAACAGAGTCAAATGAAAGCAGATGGTGATGACAAAACATTTTGTGAAGTGATGTTTATTCTAAGTGATAAGACATCTGTAAGTCTGAAGATATGAAGAACTGATTATGTCCAGATCTAGATCAGAAAACCAGAAATCAAATTCTCCTTTAACCTTCCATAAGAATAAACTTTGTGAGAGGTGGGCATGGTGGCAGATGCCTATAACCCTAGCCCTTGGGAAGCTGAGGTAGGAAGATCCTGAGGTAGGAGGATTGATGTAAGTTTGAGGCAAGCCTGATCTATGTAGCGAGTTCCAGGGTGGCCTGGGCTACCCAGTGAGACCCTGTCTCAAGCTCCCCCCTAAAAAAAAAAAACAAACTTTATGAGGTTATAAGCATAAATGGTTTTTTACAGTACTTGGGAGAGGGATGGGCACTGAACCCAGGGCTTTGTGCATGCTAAGCAAGTGTTGTACAACTGAGCTCTACCCACACTCCCTCCTCTTTTATTTTTTATTTTGAGACAGAGTTTTGATAAATTCTGCAGGCTGCTTCTGGCCTCAAATTCATGCTCCTCCTGCCTCAGCTTCCTGAGTTGCTGGGATTACTGGCATGTGCCACAGTGCCTAGCTGAACATAGAATCTTAATTTTCCCGAGGTTACTGAACAAAGAGTAGAAAAGGATCGTTGATGTTTATTTATTCATTTGTCAATAAACATTTCCTAAGTTTCTACTATGTAACAGAGACTATATTCCATGTACTGAATAAAAATGAGACTGTCACTAAGTCAAGATTCCTACAATGGACTTAAGGTTTGTGCTCCCTTCCCCAAATTCATATGCTGAGACCCTAATCCCAATGTAATGATAATTGGAGATACAGCCTCTGGGTGGTAATTAGGTTGTGAGAGCATTCTAGAAATGTTTATTGAGAAATTGTTCCTTTCATGCCTTTGAAGGAAAAAGATGTATACATTTAAGACAGAAAAATGACAGGAAGTTTTCTGGTTGAAACACACGGGCATATGAAATAATGTTCACACTCTGTATTCAATTAAAATGCCACTCTCTGTCATTGCTTAGCTCAGAAAAGTAGAGGAATGCCGGGCATGGTGGCGCACGCCTGTAATCCCAGTGACTCTGGAGGTAGAGGCAGGAGGATCGCAAGTTCAAGACCACAGGCAGTCTGCATAATTTAGTGAGACCCTGTCTCCAAAAAAAAAAAAAAAGAAAAGAAAAGAAAATTTAATAGGATTTGTACCTTTTTAGAAAAATCCAGGCAGGTGACTGGCTCTCTTTTCATCATGTAAGGACACAATGGGAGGTCAGCACTCCATCACCGAGAAGACGACCCCCGTCCAGTCTCAGATGTCCATCCTCTAGAAGTGGGAGAAATATATTTCTGTGGTTTATAAGGCAGTCAGTCAGTGGCAATTTGTTCTATCATCCCAAACAGACAAAGTCAATCCCCATTTCCAGGGATCTTAAAATGACGGAAATGGCTCAGCTAAGTAAATCCATAGATTGTTCGCTACTAAGTATTATGACACACGTAACTTCAGGGTGCTAAAAGCAACATCTTAATGGCAAAATAATTCACAACTGGTTTTTTTTCAATTTCAACATACCTAGGGCTAAAATGATGAAATTAATTTGGAACATCAAGCTTGAATTGTTAAATAAGGTAGGATTTCTGTGGGAATCATTTATTATGCCTTCCCAGGGTGGCTCAGTCCAGGAAGTAAAGTTTTCCCCCTGTGTGTTTACAAAAAGTTTACAGAAAAGATCCCAGTCCTTTGCTGATGGAAATATACCAAGAAAGAATTCTTGAAAGTCCACCCTGAGGTCCCAAAGAAGGGTGTCATGTAAAAAAATTAGTTATCCTAAATGTCTTTCCCAGGCTTATAGGCTGACTGATGATTAATGTTTCTTGGAGAAAAATCAAAACACAACTAAATTGGGCTGTAAATAGCAGAAGTTTTTGAGATGAGGCAAATATGATATTTCCTTGGACTGTGGCATCCCTGTACATGTGGCTTGACGAGCAAGTGACCAGAGTACAGATTGGATGTTACCCCTATTTGATTCCCTGGCTATACATTCTGTTGCACCAGAGCCTTGCAAGAAGTTCCTTGACAAAATATCACCTCTCTCTGCTATTGCAGCCCTCCTTCTGAATACCTGTCATTTTTTTACCCTTCCCTGAGTGATTTAGCATTCCCAGCCCCATGTCATTCTTCTTCCTAAACTGACACAATTACTCAAGGACTATACTCAGCTTCATAATGCTAAATATTCATCCTTCATTCTAGAAATGTTTATTGAGAAATTGTTCCTTTCATGCCTTTGAAGGAAAAAGGTGTATACATTTAAGACAGAAAAATGACAGGAAATTTTCTGGTTGAAACACATGGGCATGTGAAGTACTGTTCACACTCTGTATTCAATTAAAATGCCACTCTCTGTCATTGCTTAGCTCAGAAAAGTAGAGGAATGCCGGGCACGGTGGTGCACGCCTGTAATCCCAGTGACTCGGGAGGTAGAGGCAGGAGGATCGCAAGTGTGAGACCAGAGGCAGTCTGCGTAATTTAGCGAGACGCTGTCTCAAAAAAGTAAAAAAAAAAAAAAAAAAAAAGCGGGCTGGGGGTGCAGCTCAGTGGTCCAGCACCTACAAAGCATGCAAGCATGAGGCCCTGGGTTCATTCCCCAGTACCAGGAAAAAAAAAAAAGAAAAAGAGTTGGTCTTCAAACAGATCTGATTGGCTTTCAGGAAAGACAATAATGCTGCCATTTGCCCAGTTGATAGTATTTTGCCCTGTGACAAGTAATCCATACCCTTCATTCAATAAGTCATTTAAAATAGTGGTTCTCAAGTCTGGGATTTTAACATACATTCTCATGACTTGCATTCAATTTTGCATGCAATTTTGAATGCAACTAATATCACTGATATAGTGGGTCAAACTGAGATACTCCCTTCCCTTTCCATCAGAGGAAGAGAGTCACCATTCTTCCTAGGTAGCTCTACTAGAACAAATAGTTCTTAGACCAGTAACAGCAGCCGCAAACCCTGCCTGGGGACTTATTATAAATGCAAGTTCTGAGGCTCTGCCATAGAACTGCTGAATCAGCAACTCTAAGTGAGACAAGACCCAGCCTCCATGGTTTATCAGACTCTCCAGGTGTTGTATGTGACACTAAAGTTTGAAGACCACTGTAATAGACCCATTCCTGGCTGATTATGTGATCTTGTAAATAAGCAGGAAAAAAGCAAATTCTCTTTAACCCAGTAGGCTAGAGCTATTACCTCACAGATACAATCACAGTCATATTAATAAGAGGACTATGATGAACCTGAGAGTGGAGAAAATTAACTTGCTTGTGTGTCCCTAGAGAATTTGACAATTTACAGTGGGGAGGCCTTGAAGATTGCTCATAGTCTTGTCTGTGGAGAGATCTGAATGGAAACTTGAATGTTTGCTGTCCTCTTTTTCCTCCTCTCCATCCCAAAATGTGCAGGAGACCACAGCCATCTCCGCCTCCCTTCAGTGCCAGTGAAGTGTGGAGAGAGGAAAAGTCACTATTCACATCTATTGTGGTGTGAATGTGAACTGTCCCCTACTGGCTCATGTGTTGAACATTTGGTTCCCAGCTAGATGTCCTACTTTGGGAGGTTATGGAAACCTTAGGAAGTAAGTCACTGGGAGTGTGACTCTGAAGGTTGTACCTGATCCCTGGTCCTTCTCTCTCTCTCTGCTTCCTGTCTGCCATGAGGTGAACAGCTCTCCTCTGCTGCACGCTCCTACTGCTATGACGTTCTGCCCAAGCATGTGAGACCAAGCAACCGTGGACTGAATCCTCTGAAACCATAAGCTAAAATAAATCGTTCCTCCTTTATATTATTCTCTCAGGTATTTTGGTCACAGCTACATGAAAGTAGCTGACATAGCATTCATCAAGTTTTGGAAGTAATGACAGAAGAAAAAAATCCATACCAGAAGTTCTCAGTAAGGACAAGAAAGGGCTAACGGGTTACTGGCAATATTGGGTTTGGGGGTAAAGAGACTGCAAATAGAGACTTTTGAAGCAAAGTAGAAAATATTCAAAGATTGGAGAGGGTTTGCCTACCCAAGTAATTGACAAAATCACAAATCACAGCTCATTCTAAGTCCTATAGCTTTATGAATGATTTTACTCTGTTGTAGTTCATTCTAGAAAGATAGGTGAAGGTGGTACTACATCCTGGGAAGACCAGCTCACTCGCTGATCACACAGAGGGGTTCTATACTCACTTTCACATTTCAAGTTAACACATCAGCTAACTGACCCCTACAGCCAGCACAGTTGTTCCTGATTGACCATTACCACCAGCAATGTCTCTTTGTTCTCTATGAAGGAAGTGTAATAAGTGTGGCACTGCCATAACACCCTTGCCCAGCTGGCTACTCAACCATCCTGTTGTCTCAGGGCTCAGCTCCTCCCACTATTCAGAGGACAATGTGTTCTAGAACCAGGGGAAATCTCAAAGTGGGCTGGGAACTCTGGAAAGGGGTTGTGGCCTAGTTTTTGTAATTCTTGTCAGATCAGACTTTCTTAGGACTAGAATGAAGTAAAAGATATGGGAAATGAGAAAGAGAGAGAGAGAGAGAGAGAGAGAGAGAGAGAGAGAGAAACACACATAAGGTTAATTCCAGGCTAGATGCCCCTTTAAATAAGTGGACAAACTGCATCCAATGGGCCAAATCTATTCTGCAACCTCTTTTTATAAATAAAGTTTCGTTGGAACACAGCCAGTCTTATTCATTTACATATTGTCCATGTCTGCTTTCATTCTACAGTAGCAATATTAAGTAGTTGCAATAGAGAATACACGGCCCACAAAAGTCTGCCATATTTACTCTCTGGCCTTTACAGAAACAACTTGCTGGCCCTGCCTTAGACTCAACTCTGACTTTGGAGGCTGGGAAGTTACCCTAGGTAGGGCCTCCACTCTTGGAGCTATTATGTCAGTACCAGGATCTTAGTTATATGCTATCTTTTGGATCTGGAATATCTCCCCAAAGCCCCATGTGCTAAGGGCTTGATCCTCAGCTGACTGTGCTTCAGGAAGGTGGTGGAACCTTTAGGAGGCTGGGCCTAGTGGAAGGATGTTAGATCGCTGGGGTGTGCCCCTGAAAGGGATATTGGGGCTACACAGCCCCTTCCTGTCTCACTCTTTGCTCTCTGGCTACCATGAGGTGGCTGCCATGATGTTCTGCCTCACCAAAGGCCCAAAACAACAGAACCAACTGGCCATGGACTAATACCTCTGAAACCATGAGCCAAAAATGAATCTTTCCTCCTTAGTAGTTGATTAACTCTGATATTCATTATAGTAACAGAAAGCTAACATAAGTATGCATGCTACTTTTACCTACCAGGAATTTCCTATGTTTTCATAAAAATAAAGTATGTATTTCTTCTTGCCTATGTTATTTGTCTACTTCAAAACTCCGTTTAATACTCACTACTAAGCACGCCTGTAATCCCAGTGACTCGGGAGGTAGAGGCAGGAGGATCACAAGTTCGAGACCAGAGGCAGTCTGGGTAATTTAGCAAGACCCTGTCTCAAAAAGTTAAAAAAAAAATGGGCTGGAGGTACAGCTCAGTGGTACAGCACTTGGAAAGCATGCAAATGCAAGGCCCTGCGTTCAACAGTCAGTATCAAAAAAGAAAAAAAAAAAAAAAGAAAACTACAAAAAAAGATTTTTTTTCCCTTCTCCTTTGCCTCTTTCCAACAATGGCTCTCCCTTCTGTCTGCTTGGCACCTCCACTTGATAGTTTCTTACTACTCATTTTGTGCCCATCTTCAAGAAGCTTACCCTTATTTCTCATCTCTGGCTACTGACAAAGTACAGATGGGCCCCAAGTTATGATGTTTCAACTTGCATTTTTTTTTAATTATTTCTTTGAAATTATTGCAAGAGCAATGTGCATTCAGTAGAAACTGCACCTTGAACTTTGGTCTTTTCCTTAGCTAGCAGGATCAGTATGAATCCCTATGCTGGGCAACAGCAGTGAGCCACAGCTCCCAGTCAGCCCTGTGATACTGAGGGGGCATAACTGATACTCTGCAGTGTGTTGGGTTGCCAGCATTCTTTTAGACAAAGGTATTCAATAAATTACATAAGATATCCAATATCTTAATATAAAATAGGCTTTGCATTACGTTAGCCCAACTGTACGCTAAAGTAAGTGTCCTATGCATGTTCAAGATAGGCAAGACCAAGCTCTGACATCTGACAAGTTAGATGGATTGAATGCATTTTTAACTCAAGATAGGTGACTTGAGAGGTTACCCCATCATAAGTCAAAGAGCAGCTGTATGTTTTTAAAGCATTGACCTATGGTATCCACTAACCACAGTAAAGATCTGTAATCCACCTCCTACCTCACCTTTGAAATCAAGTCTGGTGGATCAGCCTACTTTGCATACACATAAACCTGACCTCGCACACACTTAGCCATATGCTATGGGTTGAATATGGTTTGTCCCCATCCCTCACCTTTGCGTCAGTCATATAAAAGGTTAAATACAAAGTTGTATGTTTGTGGTAGTAAGGGAGTAGACATGTAATCTGACTCTGCTTTTTAGAGGTGGGGACTTTTTGGAAAGTGATTAGATTTAGATAAAGTCATTAGGCTAGGGCCTAGGATTGGATCCCCTTAGCTTTATAAGAAGAGAGAGAGACTAGACACAAGTCAGAGACATGAATACTCCCTGTCTCTTGCCATGTGATGCTCTACCAGCAAGAAAGCCATCACCAGAAATGAGCTATGTGAGTGCCATGCCCTTGACCCTCTAAAAGCATCAGCTAAGTAAATCTCTTTTCTTCACAAGTCACCTGCTTCAGCATTCTATTATAGTAACAAATGGGATGAATACCCCATACAAACAAATATTTGTACTTCTTTTGTTTTCTTACTTCTTTGAGATCAAACTTTTTTGTTCAGTATGAAATCTGTTTTATTCCTCTGCAATTTTTAGGGCTTAAATTCTTCCTAGTTGGAAAATGCTGAAAGCTTTTAAAACCTTGACCTCTTCTGAGAATACTGCATTGTAGCCATTTGTTTTCTTAGACTGCAAGCACATAAAATAGCAGCATAAGTAGGTAGGCTTTACATTTGTTGTTGATATTCAAACTATCTATTAGATATTCAAAATATTTGATAATGTTTAGGAGTGCACACCTTTTGAGAATGACTTTTGTAGGCAATGTGGAAAGCATTGATGTAGAAGATTCCAGATCATTGCCTTTCTAAAGGATTTCAGGTCTAGGAAAACCATTTCCATACTTTTTTTTTTAAACCGCAGCTTTTCATCAAATATGTGCAAATACTTCACACTTTGCAATCCTTTAATGTAACGGAGGTTCTTTAATGTAACAGAATTTGTCTCTAATTACTCTCTTGCTAAAAGAAAATCATTATGAAATGGCAGATTCATTCATCTTCTCTACATCAAGATCTATAATGCAGTCAGGCATGGTGGCACACGCCTATAATCCAGCACTTGAGAGGTGGGTGCAGGCGGATTGAGACAAAGCCAGCCTGGGCTACATAGCTAGATGCTCTCTTAAAAAAAAAATGTCTATAGTGCAGAGAGATATTGCTTCTCACTAATCCAGACAGAATGAATGACTGTGGACAGTTGAATTGGACAGTTCTGACCAAGAATGAAAATGAGGAAGATCAAAAGAAGGAAGAAGGAAAAAGAAAAAGAGAAAGCAGCCACAGTTAAGGGTCATTGACAGATATATCAAAGAACGCACATATTTAACATACATAGTTGTTTCTTCATATGTTTTGTTCATGTCCTTTTCCCTCACCTAAAAAAAAGTTTTTAGGCAGGTACCATGGCTCACACTTGTAATCCCAGCTACTTAAGAGGCTGAGGCAGGAGGACGTCAGTTCTGAGATCAGAGACAGCCTGCACAAGGTAGCGAGACCATACCTCAAAATTTTTAGAAAAAGGGAGAAGGGAGGGATGTGGCTCATTAGTCAACCAGTTGCCTAGTACTTGTGAGGCCCTGGGTTTAATCCCCTAGTACTGGGGGGAAAAAAAGATTTTTAATATATCAGGTATATTGGACCTTTAACTATGATGTATATTGCAAATATTTTTGTGCAGTTTGTCAGCTAGACTTTGACTTTGTTTAAGGTATTTTTAGCCTCATTTTTATACAATCAAATGTGTCCAGTTTTCTTTTATTGCACCTAGACTTCCAGTAGGGCTGGGGTTTAGCTTAATTGGTAGAGCACTGCCCTGCCCTCTCTGAGGCTCTGGGTTCCATCCCCAGCACTGCAAAAATGGGAGAAGGATGTGGCAATCCACTCCCAAAGCAACCCCCAAAACAGTCAGCTGTTAAAAACCCTATGAGGGTTGCTATGAGTCTGACCAGAATCAATGGCACCTACCAACAAGAACAACAGACTTTCAGTCACATCAGAAAACCTATACCTACACTCAAGGTAAAATTAAATCCACTCAAGTTTTCTTTCAGTAATTGTTGTTAGGTTCCCTCCAGTCAAGTCTGACTCAAAATAACCCTATGTACAACAGAACAAAACACTCCCTGACACTGTGCCATGCCCAGCACTATGTCAGTGCTTCTCTGCTATTCACAGGGTTTTCAATGGCTGATTGTTTTGGGATTGCTTTGGGAATGGATTGCCATGTCTTTCTCCCATTTTTGTGGTGCTGAGGATGGGACACAGGGCTTTAGAGAGTGCAGAGAAATACTCTACCAACTGAGCCAAACCCCAGCCAGTACAATGCTGCTTTAATTGTAAAGGCTTTGTAGTATGTTTTCAGTCCTGAGCTCACTAGTGGATTTACTCCTCTTTTTCTTTTCCTTCTTTCCCTCTTTCCCTCTTTCTTTCTTTCTTTTTCTTTCTTTCTTTCTCTTCCTTTCTTTCTCACTCTCTCTTTCTTTCTTTCTATTCTTATGTGTTTATTTTTCCAGAAGTTAAATATCAACTTGTCTAGCTATATGAAAGGGGCTGGGATTTAGCTCAGTTGGTAGAGCACTGTGCTGCAGTCTCTGAGGTCCCAAGTTCAATTCCCAACACCCCCAAAATGGGAGAAGGACCTGGCAATCCACTCCCAAGGCAATCCTGAAACAGTCAGCCATTGAAAACCCTATGAGGGTCACCATGAGTTGGATACCAACTTGACGGCACCTAACTACAACAACAAGCTTTATGAAAAAGCTAGAATTTGGGTACATGGGAAGCCTGAATTAGACTTGCAAATTAATTTGGAGAAAATGATATCTTTCTGATGGTGATTCATCTTATTCAAATATAACAGCTGTCCTTTCTTTTGTCAAAATTAATTTTGTCAATTTCAGCTGAGTTTTAAAGTTTTTCTCAGGTAGATTTGTACATTTCCTATTGAATATATTTCTTATATCTTATCTTCTTTGTTGTTACTATGTTGAGGAGTTGCTCAATGATTTTATCTCTAGCTGGTCACTGTATGTATATATGAAAGCTATTAATCCCAATGTGTTAATTTTATATCCTATTATACTAATTAATTATTTGAATTAATGTTATCATCGATTTTCTAGGGCTTTCCAGGTATATCATTGTATCACCTACAAATACCTAATGATATTTTTTTTGGGAAATTGTCAAGTTGTTTATCACATTTATAAGAAAATGCAGTTAACCTAGAACAGCCAAGATGAAGAGGAAAACAAATGTGGTAGACTTACACCACCTGATCTCAGGTTTCACTACAAACCACAGTAACTATTATGGGGTGGACAGACAAGTAGATTAGCCAACAGAATGACAGCATAGAAATAGCCCCCCTCCATGTGTATAGTCAACTGACTTTTGAGAAAGTTGCCAGGTAATTAAATGGGAGAAAAGACAAACTTTTTGAAGAAATAATACTGACTTATTAGATACACATATGCAAAAGGAATAATCCTTGATTATTAGTATTCCCATTTTTGCAGTTTGTTGTCTTAATTTTATCATCCGTGAAATAATGATGTTGTAGGTCCTCAATTGCTTCTCTGCGATTCTAAAATCCAAAATTTTCTAAAACACTGCAAGTTTTTCCTCTAAGTCTTTTGTTGCCAAAATCTATCTTTACTGTTATTTATTTGGTCACAAACCTGATCTGAAATTATTTGAGGCTACTTGTCGTCTTTATGCGGGTCTACAGCCATACCACCCTGGGATCTAATCCTGTCTGATCCCCAAAACTAAGCAGAGGTGGTCCTGGTTAGTCCCTGGATGGGAGACCACCTGGGAATACTGGGTGCTGTCGGCTTGGGAGAGGGATCCAGCAATCAACTCCAGAAATAGTCATCAAAAACCCTATGAATAGCATAGAAGCACTGACATAGTGCTGGGCATGGTACAGTGTTGGGGAGTGTCTCATTCTGTTGTACGCAGGGTCACTATGAGTTGGACCCTAACAACAACAACATACTCTGCATAATTTACTATAGTTACACATTTCATTGTAAATATATAAATTTATCCATTACAAGTTGTTAGTTATTCAGACCCTGCTGATTGTGTTCCATTCTACATATTGTTGTTAGGGTCCGACTCATAGTGACTCTATGTACAACAGAATGAAACACTCCCTGACACTGTACCATGCCCAGCACTATGTCAGTGCTTCTATGCTATTTATAGGGTTTTCAATGGCTGATTGTTTCAGGATTGTTTCAAGAGTGGGTTGCCAGGTCCGTCTCCCATATATGTGATGCTGGTGATTGAACCTGGGACTTCAGAGATTGCAGAGTGGCACTCTGCCAACTGAGTTAAACTCAAGTGCCCTCCATACTACATATTATACAAAATATATTACCTTACTAAAATCCAAAAAGTTCTGAATTTATATATATATATATATATGCATGAGGGAATCCATGTAGTTAATAGAGCCTTTGGCACAGTGTAACTTTTCAACACATGTCAACTACTGTAACAACAACTACTAACATCATTACCATCAATATTATTATTATTACTATATGGTAAGAGTGGCTGGAAAAGTAAATTAAATCAAAAGAAACTAATCAAAATAATAACAACAAGCTGGGTGCTGTGGTGCACACCCTACTTCCAGTGACTAGGAAGATGGAGGCAGCAGGTACTCAGGTTCGAGGCCAGAAGCAGCCTGCATAACTTAGTGAGATCCTGTCTCACAATAAAAATTAAAAAATTGGCTGGGGTTATGGTTCAGTGGTAGAGCACTTATAAAATATGTGTGACACCCTGAGTCACAGCCCCAGTACTGCAAAATAATAATAATAATAATAATAACAATAACAATAATAATAATAATAATTGCCAGGTCCGTTTCCACTCATGATGGGTAGGCTGAGTCCCCACATGAGGAAGGGTACCTTTAAAAGGCATCAGAGGGAAAAATCCACTGAGAGGGGAAAAGTACCTCAAAGCCTTTGAAGGGAAAGTCCACCGAGAGGGGAAGAGTACCTCAAAAAAAAGGTCTCTTCATGGAAAGGCACTTGGAATATTGCCTTTTCTTTCTCCTACATTTGAATTGGTCACTGTTTTCTTCATATAGTAAATTTCTGGGAATTACTATTGAAAAATAAGTAATAAGTGTAAATATATAATCTTCTGACTCCCTGAGCAGTGCTCATTCAGATTGGGAGCTAAAAAAGCCTCCCTAGCAGACTTACAATAAAAGAATTCTTGAATGACTTCCAACAGCTTACACTCCTTGAGTTAACACAAACCAAAGTTTCTATACCAACAGCCCTCCAGCAAGCAAAACAATCTGGTAAGTCAAAACATCCATCCCAGCAAGCAAAACAATCTGATAAGTTAGAACACCCATTTTTCTTATTGTGAACTCAATAGGGTGACACATTTATAATAGTTTAGCTGCCCCTAGTTCCCACATAAGAACAGAGTGATTTACAATAGTTAAACTACCCCTAGTACCCACATAAGATCAGAGTAGTTAATGATAGTTAAATTGTCTCTAGTTCCCACATAAAATAGAGTAATCAATAACTTAGACGTAGAACATAAACATAGTCACAGATGCTCGGGCCATCTTAGTTCATTTCTTTAAAGTAAATACAATTTGTCTCTAAGCTATCTCTTACTTTGATCACCACGTAATGCTCATGTGATGATCTAATGAAGTGATTATTGGCAAAACCTTGTTGTAATCCATCAATGCTACCAATTCCCTTTGTCTTTTTTCTGACCTTCCATATGGTTTAGTGAATTGTAGTTTCTGTATATAAGGCTGAGCTATTTGGGAAATAAACGGAACAGATCCACACTGCCTCCGAGCTGCTGTGCCTCTGTTACCCACTGCCAACTCCTCATCTACCTTTGGGAGACCCTGGATTCTCTCTAGGCTGCAGCTGGACTGCGGCAAATAACAACAACAACAACAACAATAGAGGTATAAAGAACTTGTTCAATATCCACAGATGAGTCGTCTTCCTAGCACATACAAGGAGGTTGCACTGTTTATTCAACAGAGACATCTGTAAGATGGTGAAACAGAACCAAGTGCCTATCAGGAAACCTGCCTCTCCCTCTCAGGTCGACAAGACACCAGAGAGCTTGCTTTCTCTTTCTACCATGTGAGGACACAGGTAGAAGACAGGCATGTGCAAACTGAGAAGAGGGCTCTAATCAGGAACTGAATCAGTTGGCATCTTGATTCCCAACCTCCAGGCTGTAAAAAATAATTTCTATTTTGTAAGCCACTCAGCCTGTGGCATTTTGTAATGGCAGTCCGGCCAGACTAAGTTGTAGGACAATACACTATTTCTGTTTTACTCATTCATTCCAGGATGTGAGTTCAGTCATTTCAAATGCAACCTATTGTCATTAGGCCAAAGTTAAAAGACACTCTCCAGGTATTTTTATATTTATGTGGATTGAGTGGACTCTATCTGAGCAGTATGTTGTTGTTGTTGTTAGGTGCCATCGAGTCGGTATCCAACTCATAGTGACCCTCATGGGGTTTTCAATGGCTGATTGCTTCCAGATTGCCTTGGGAGTGGATTGCCAGGTCCTTCTCCCATCTGAGCAGTATAGCCCACTGAAATCAAAACCAGAGAAGGAGCACCCTTTTACATAAAAGGATTACATAAAAAATTACTTCTGCCTGGGAGGGCTACATATTAAAGAATTGAATGAGGATCAAAAGGCCAGATAGGCCAGCTTCTCTGCACAATTCAAGTTGACAAGCTTTTAGTAAGCAGAAAACTGGTTAGGCAGACATCATAGTGGCTCTCTGGGTCCACCTTGTGGAGATTTGGAGAAATAGCAGTGGTTAGGATTTTTTTTTTTTTTTTTTTGTATTTTCTTTTTTCTTGCTTTGTAAATCCTTATCACCACTTTCATTACTAGAAATTAATATCGAGATAAAAACAACCCAAACTCTACCATGTCGAAATAATGTAGCTTTGTTGTTGTTGTGATGTGCCAGGTTCTTCTCCCTAACCTGCAGCACCTGGTGTTCATAGGTGGTCGCCCATCCAAGGACTATCCAGGCCAATCCTGCTTAGCTTCTGAGATCAGGTGGGAGGGGACGCCAGAGTGCTCAGTTTAAGGCTTCAAAATTCCACTTAGTTTTTGGTTTTGGAGATGGAACCCAGAGCCTTGTGCATACCAGGCAAGTGCTATACCACAGAGCCACATCCCCACGATATGCCACATTCTTTTTAATGTCATTTATGACTGGGAAAACAGACAAATGATGACTCAGAGACTCTTTCTGGTCCCTCAGTTTGTCCAATTTAATAACATCGTTAATACAAGGCAAATTTTAAAAAATAAATTGTATATTTATTTTACCAGAAACTAATGATTTAGAAGATAAAATCTTTAAAAAAAGAAACCACTTACACACCAGACATAGTGGTGCCTACCTGTAATCCTGAGCTGGGATTTAGCTCAGTGGGTAGAGTGCTGCGCTGCAGTCTCTGAGGTCCTGAGTTCAATTCCCAGCACCGCAAAAATGGGAGAAGGACCTGGCAATCCACTCCCAAGGCAATCCCAAAACAGTCAGCCATTGAAAACCCTATGAGGGTCGCTATCAGTCAGATACCGACTTGACGGCACCTAACAACAACAACAACAACAACAACAGCCTGTAATCCTAGCACTCGAGAGGCTGAGTCAGGAGGATGGCGAGTTAAGGTCAGCTGGAGCTACCCAGTAAGACCTTGCTTCATAAAATAACAACAACAATCAAAAAACAATAAACTGAGAGGGAGGGAAACAAAAGCAAGATTGAAAGGAAGAGCAAGAGCGCAAGAGAGAGACAAATTATATAACAATGTCAAGGAATATCAAATAGCTAACAACATAAAGAAAATATGCAAGATTTCTAGGTAGAAAGCTAAAATATTGTGAGAAAAATGAAGGAAGATTACAATAAATGAAGTGATATCCTACTTCTGTGAATCAAAAGATTCTCCTCAAATTTATGTCCAGAGTCAATGCAAACTCAAAAAAAAATCCCCAGATTTTTAAAATAAAATTGGTCTAAAGTTTCTATGGAAATGGAAAGATCTGAGACCCATTTCATGAAGAACAAGGGAGGACTGATGCCTACTGAATAGTGTGATACTGTGGGTCCAATAGACGCATAGCTTAGTGTCCTTATAGTAACAGGAAGAGACCAGAGCTCATCCCTCTCCATAGATAAAGTGAGAAAATGGCCTCTCCAAGCCTGGGAAAAGGTCTTAACCAGGAACCAAATCTCGCAGAACATTGATCTTGGACTTCTCAGCTTCTAGAACTGTGAGAAATGTCTTTTTTTAAGCCACTCAATCTGTGGCAGCCCAAGTTGACAACTACAAAGTAAAACATGGCCTGAGGGTGCAGCTAAGTGGTAAAGCAAGCATGAGGCCCTGGATTTAACCCTGCAGTACCACAATAAACAAACAAAATCAATCAATCAATCCTAGGCAAGACAATAAGGTACATTCTCTTTGTCCAATATAATGATATTTGGAACATACTCTCACAAATTCAGACACTCATGGTATATCTCCATGCATGACACAACAGCTTCAGTCTTTCTTTCGATATAATAATAAGAGTGGCAATAATGATAATAATAATAGCTAATAGTCCTGTCAAGCACAATCGTAAATGTTTCCCACATCTTATCTCAGTCCTTACTCACCTTTGTTGTTGTTGTTGTTAGGTGTCGTCGAGTCGGTATCCGACTCATAGTGACCCTCTGTACAACAGGGGAAGCACTATTGCCAGTGCTTCTCTGCTGTTCATAGGGTTTTCAATGGCAGATTGATTTTTGGGAGGGGGTTGCCAGGTCCTTCTCCCAAGCCTACAGCACCTGGTGTTCCTGGCGGTCTCCCATCCAAGTACTAACCAGGCCCGACCCTGCTTAGCTTCCGAGATCTGACAGGATCGGATGCCACAGGGCTATGGCTGCAGACCCACCCTGGGAGGTAGATACTATTATCATGTCCATTTTATAAGAGAGAAAGCAGCGACAAAGAAGTAGGCAGACAGCTTGGAAGTGGTGCAGTCACAGGGGTTGAAACCCAAGGGCCCCTGCCCCCTTAATCAGCAGCTCTTTTCCTGCTTCAGCATCCTACTAGATAATTGTCCCTACCAGCTGGATCCCAGGTTTAGAGATCTTTCAAATTCACATTATCAAGGAAAGAGAAGCCTCTGAGGTCAATGCTGCTGAGCCACTTTCTCCTCATTCAGGTGTGTGTGACTAGTTCTAGTGCTACCCACTGGTAAGAACTGAAAGCAAAAGGCTTTTCATGTCCAAATATCACTCCCTGACCCGCATAGATCAGACCATCTGAAGTTTGTAAACCTTAGGTTTTAAGTCCTTACTGAGCAAAAGTCTGCATTTTCAAGTAAAAGTTCCTCTTTCTCAGTCACTTGATAATGAGGGGCACTTTCTTTTTGGATTTTTAAGAATTGCTTTTGCATTGAGTACTGAAAATGTTTAGAGTTGTGCTGGATGCCATGAAATTTGATTTAATATTTACATTAACTTAAAATATTGATATTAGTTTTAACCACAGAAAGGTCTTCCCCCCCCTTTAATTTTTTTTTTTTAAGACAGGATTTAAGACAGGAACTCACTGTATAGTCCAAGGTGGCCTTGAACTCACGATTCTTCTGTGTCAGCCTCCTGAGTGCTAGGATTATAGGCATATGCCATCATGCTCAGCTAGAAAATCTTGATAAGATATTTATTTGTATTTGTCGTTGTTAGGTGCCCTTGAGTTGAATCTACAATCCTATGTACAACAGAATGAAACACACCCTGATTCTGCGCCAAGCACATGATCTTTATTATGTTTAAGCCCATTGTTGTAGACATTGTATCAATTCATCTAGTGGAGGGTTTGGTTTTTTTTTTTTTACCTGCTACTCTCCCAAACATGATATCTTTCTTCAGGAATTGGTCCCTCCTAACTACATGTCCAAAATATGTAAGAATCAGCCTCGCCATTCTTGCTTCCAAGGAGCACTCTGGTTGCACTTCTTCTAGGACAGATCTGTTGGTTCATTTGGCAGTCGTGGTATATCCAGTATTTGTCTCTACCACCATAATTGAAAAGCATCAATTCTCTTATCTCTGTTATTCAATGTCCAGCTTTCACAATTGTATGATGCAACTGAAAGTACCATGGAATGAGTCAGGTGCACCTTTGTCTTCAATGGGACATCTTTATTTTTCAATACTTTAAAGAGGTCTTTTGCAAGAGCTTTTCCCAATGCAATGCATCTTTTGACTTCCTAACTATAGCTTCCATGGGTGCTGATTATAGAACCAAGTAAAATCATAGACAACTTCAATCTTTTTTCCATTTATCATGAAGCTGTATATTGACCAAGTTGTCAGGATTTTTGTTTTGTTTATTTTGAAGCACAATCCATACTGAAGGTTGTGTTCTTTGATCTTCATTAATAAATGTTTCAAATCCTCTTCACTTTCAGCAAGCAGAGCTGTGTCATCTGCATAACACAGATTGTTAATGAGTCTTTCTCTGATGCTGATGTCACATTCTTCATCGTAAAGTCTAGCTTCTCTGGGTTATTTTCTCAGCATTGAGATTGAGGAGGTATAGTGAAAGGATACAGCCCTGACACACACCTTTTTTGACTTTAAATGAGGCAGTGTTTCTTTGTTGTGTTCAAACAACCGCCTCCTGGTCCATGTACAGATTCTTCATGGGTACAATTAAGTGCTCTGGTATTCCCATTCTTTGCAATGTTATCCATAATTTATTGTGATCCACACAGTCAAATGCTTTTGTATAATCAATAAAACATAAGAGAGACATCTTTCTGGTATTCTCTGTTTTTGGCTACTATCCATCCAACATTAGCAATGACCTGTCTGGTTCCATGCCCTCTTTTGAATCCTGCTTGCTTCCTGGAGATATCCTGGAGATATAGACTGGGTGGTTCCCTGTCTATATACTGTGGCAAATGGTTTTGAATGACATTTAGCAAAATTTTACTTGCATGTGACATTAATGATTTCATTCAATAATTTCCACATTTTGTTGGATCCCCTTTCTCAGGAATTGGCACAAATATGAATCTCTTCCAGTCAGTTGGCCAGGAAGCTGTTTTCCAAATCTCTTGGCATAAACAAATTAGCCCCTCCAGTGCTGTATCTGTTTGTTGAAACATCTCAAAGAGTATTTCATCAATTCCTGGGGCCTTGTGTTTTGCCAGTTCTTTAAGGCAACTTCCCCCTTGTCCTTCAGTACCATTGGTTCCTGATCACATGCAACCTCTTGAAATGGGTGGTCATCCACCAATTCTTTTTGGTTTAAGGACTCTATATTCCTTTCATCTTCTTTCGGTGTTTCCTGAGTCATTTAATATCTTCTCTGGCATCTGATCCCACCTGATTTCAGAAGCTAAGCAGGGTCAGCCTGGTTAGGCCTTGAATGGAAGACTGCACGGGAATACGAGGTGCTTTAGGCTAGGGGGAAGGACCTGGCAATCCACTCCTGAAACAATTCACCATTGAAAACCCTAAGAATAACAGAGAAGCACTGACAAGAGTGCTGGGCACGGCATAGTGTCCAGGAGTGTTTTGTTCTGTAGGGTCACTATGAGTTGGACCCAACTTGATGGCACCTAACAATAACATTTATTTTTGAGAAAGTATTAAAATAGAGGCATAAAGCTGGATGTGGTGATGGATACCTGTAATCCCAGCACTTGTGAGGCCGAGGCAGGAGGATCAAAAGTTCCAGGCCAGCCTAGGCTACATATTGAGATCTTGTCTTACAGAAATAGATAGATGATAGATAAATAAATAAGTTAATTAATTAATGGGATAAGTAGTGGACAAATGGCCCAATGCCTCAAACCACAACCAATAAAAATTGAGTAGATGGTAACAGGAGTTCAATAAAATTTGAGATGAAAAAGGAGAAGGAAGAGAAGAAAGGAAGAAAAGATAATAGTCACAATCTGGTTGTAAGAATAAAGGGAAGGACACACATTTTTGCTTGAAATTAACCCTCAGAAAGCAAAACATAGTCCACGTTTCAACAAACCACATTACAGAAATGCTGAGAAATAAATAGAGCCCATATTGGACTGGCTTTGGGGGTCCTATTAATGACAAGAATGAAACTGTGTTTATTTAAGAGTCTTCTGGGTCATGTGATTAGCACAGATCCTGTCTTTGAAAAACATGCACGTTTACACAGCGTGTGATTTGAAACAGCCAGTGTCACCTTATGTAATGGTGGAGGCTGGATTGCTTTTCATCTAGGATGAAAGCTTGAATAGCACGCTTAGTCCATTTATATTCTGTCTTTCTCATGCAGCTCTTTGTTATACATTTCCTGAGAGGATAAATCCCAGGGTAGAAGGTACCATGCATGATGAGAGCATGCAGCACTTCACAAAGATTTTATGTTGTGTTCAGAAAATGCCCAATGTTCAAATGAAGGTTAGAAAGGATTTCTTTGCGGGCTGTGTTTTCTTTAATCCCATTTTCTGTGGCCTTGAATAGGATTAGGGCACAGAGGGAGGGATAGAAGGAGGTATCAGAAGGGGAAAAGCAGGGCAGTGAACAGAGGGTGCCAATATTTTCCACAGAAGTGCTCCGTCAGCTTGTGGTAAGGAGACTTTCTGGACTGTGGAGCTGCAATGTTAAAGTGTCCGTTCAGAGGTTGGGGGAATTTTCTCCTACAAGTTAAGTTATCATCCCCAAGGGAAGCAGAGCTAAGTTTGTTGCGCTCCGATTTTCTACGGGGCACTTTATTAAATTAGAAGGAAATCTAAAATACATTCCCTTTAAGCACACCTGGTTTTAGAGTTCCAAAGAAACGCTTTCAATCTTTAATCCCCATGTTTCTAGTGTTTTGAGTGCCTAAGCAGAACAGTTGAGTGACAACATAGATTTAGAAAGAAAGAACAATTTAGAGTGAAAGACACCTAGATTCCAATCTGGCTTTGGCTGTTACAAATTGTGAGATTTGGGTAGGTTCCTTAATTTTTTTCTGAGCCTTAGTTTCTTCATCTTCTACTAAAACCTATTTTGCAAAAATGGTGAGAATTCGGTGAGAAATGCAGATGAGAGCTTATGAGACTGGTTGTGGAAGGTACAACATTGAAACTATTAATATGTATTCTTTCTTTTCTTTTCTTCTTTCTGTCTGTCTGTCTCTCTCTCTCTAGCTCGCTTGCTCTCTCTCGCTCTCTCTCTCCCTTTCTTTTTCTTTCTTCTTTCTCGCTCTCACTCTCTATAGGGGGTAGGGGTGGGTGGGTGGTAAACTCAGGGCCTTGAACCTGCTAGGCAAGTGCTCGACCACCAAGCTGTACCACCAGGCACTACCATCACCCACCTTTCTTTTTCTTTTTTATTTAGTTTTCCTTTTGTGTGTGCTACTGGGAGGGTGAACCCAGGACCTTTCATAGACCTTCGAAGTGCTCTGCCAGCCCCTGAGCTGCAACCCCAGCCAAGTTTTATTTATTTATGTTGAGTCAGGGTCTTGCTGAGTTACACAGGCCTCCTCTGGCCTTGAACTTGTGATCCTCCTGCCTCCGTGCCCAGAGGAGCTGGGATTGTAGGCTTCTGCCACAGTGCACGCCAGCCATTAGTTTTTCTATGAAGAGTTTTTCATATCCATAGTGAGTATTGACCCTTTGTTGGACACCAGAGCTATTTTTTTTAACCTAAGGATCTATTTATTTTTATTTATTTATTTTTTAAATACCGTCTTGAAAAACAAGAAAATAGTCGCAGACTGGCCAAATTAGAAACCCCCATTTGAGATAAAGAGGAGGCAGTACTTGGGGGCACCTGAGATCACAAGGTGTTTTCTTTCTTTTTTTTTTTTTCCCGGTACTGGGGGTTGAACCCAGGGCCTCGCGCTTGCATGCTTTGCAAGTACTGGACCACTGGGCTGCACACCCAGCTCATTTTTTTACTTTTTTGAGACAGAGTGTCGGTAAATTACACAGACTGCCTCTGGTCTTGACCTTGTGATCCTCCTGCCTCCGCCTCCCCAGCCGCTAGGATTACAGGCGTGCACCACCACACCCGGCAAGGTGATTTGTTTTCAAACATCCTTGCTGCCTACAGGAAAGAGCATATATCTCCCATAAATGTTTTAATTAAGCATAAATGTTTTAATTAAGCTAGTGCCGAGAATGGGTGTGGGTGTCTAATTAGTCCTTGGGGGTATCAGTGACGGCTATGGTCTAGGGATGGGTCCCAGTACTCAGAGAACTGCTCTGGGCAGAGAGGTGACTGTGGCTGATACCTACAAATGCCAGTCACTCAAGAGGTTTCTTTTCTCAAGGAAGTTTGCAAAAGGAGAAGCACTATATTGAGTCCATATCTCATTACAAAAGCCATCTCCATGTCCATTTCCAAGGAAAATGGGAAAGAGAGAGAGAAGAAACAGGAGCCAGTCAGACAGGGGCCAAGGCCTTGCCCCCAGCCCATCTCTCCCCTGGGCCTCTCTCCAAGCTCTCAGTCAGTCCCCTGGGCGGTTTGAATTCCAGATAAACTGAGGAGCTGCGTCTCCATGGGAACGGCAGGAGAGAACAAAATGCGGAATCAAGTTAATATTTATAGTCCATGACTGTTGATTTTGTGTGCTGGCTTTATTCATTACATTATCTCAGGCCTGAGGTGAGAACAGGTGTGTAAGTCTCATGGGTGCCTTAGTTCTTGAATTTACGTATTTAGAACCATGAGTTTTTGTTTTTTAGTTCTCCTTCCAAATCATCCCTAAAAGGTCAAGCAAAAATAGTGACATTAGTTATGAAGTTGATTTATGTAATTCTCTTTTAGCTGTGGGCTTTGTCTTTCTTTCTTTTCTTCCTTTTTTTCTTTCCTTTCTTTCTTTTCTTCTTTCCTTTTCTTTTTCTTTTCCAGTACTGGGGAAGTTGAACCCAGGGCTAGCGTGCTCCACCACTGAACTGCAGCACCAATGCCTTTTTAAATTTTTTGAGTCAAGTTCTCACTAAGTTGTGCAAGCTGCCTCTGGCCTCCAACTTATGATCTTCCTGCCTCAGCCTCCCATGTTGCTAGGATTCCAGGTGTGTGCCATGGTGCCTGTCATTTGCTATGTCTAGTAGAGGAAATATAGGTTTTGGGAGCCAAGGTTAGGTAGATTTAAATTCCAATTACATTACTTGCCTTATTTTGTTACCTGAAATTCTCAATTTCTCCCTTCCTTTCTTTCTTTCCTCCTTCCTTCCTTCCTTTCTTTCTTTCTTTCTTTTTTCCCTCCCTCCCTTCCTTCCTTCCTTTCTTCTTCTTTTTTTTTTTCTCCTCAGGACTTGGGAGTTGAATCCAGGGCCGCACACTTGCTTTGCAAGTGCTTTACCACTGGGCTGTACCCCCAGCCCATTTTTTATTTTTTATTTTGAGACAGGGTCCCACTGAGTTATGTAGGCTGCCTTTGGCTTCTAACTCATGATCCTACCTCTGCCTCCCAAGTTGCTGGGATTACAGGTGTGAACCACCACACCTGACAATTATTTCATTTCTAAAATAGGAATAACAATATTTTCCAGTTGCAAAAGGATTCAGTAGAAGGAGGCATATGATGTTCCTGAGTGTTGAGTCTTGCATAGAGTGGTTCTTAACAAATGGGAGTTATTATTCATATTGTGGTTGACCCTTTGGCTGCTTAAAATTATGTTATTGTCACATTTTAATTAACAAAAAAAAAGCAGGGATAAAGGAATAGAAGGAAAAATCATATTCTTTAGCAGAGTTCAATGTTAGAAGAAAACATTTTATAGTTAAGCTTTTGGATTATTTGGTCTTAATAAAGGATTCTGCTTTCGTAGCTTTCTTGCCTTGATGTATGTCTTTAAACACCTTATCATGTTGCCTATGACTTTTCTATTTTACTGTTATTTCCAGGCTGTCAGATAGGATGATCTCATCAGCTGCAAAGTCCAAAGACTTGGGATACATATACACACACACACACACACAAAAGCCTCTGCTGGCAAAGCCTGTTTGTTTTGTCATGGCAACCCTTGTCACTTCCATCTGGAGAGTGAGTGACGATGTCATTATCAAGAGAGGACCTGGGAGGGGGCTGAGAACCCAATGTCAACGGCAGGATTACAGAGAGTCATATTTCAGAGTCCAATGATCGTGATAGGGAGAGGAGCTCTTGGCATAAAGCAATCGGGCTTTACATGAACAAACACCACTTTGACAAGGAAAGAGCTAGGTTAGAGAATGTGCCATGAAGAGCAGCATCCGTGTGTGTGTGTGTGCGTGTGTGTGTGTGATTTCCAGAAAGAACGCATGAAGCTGCCTGCGCGTGCGGGCAACTCTCTGCTGGTGTTTAGTGAGGCTACAAATGTTTCTCACGGTCTGGTAGTTCTTTTAAGTCTTGGGGACAAAGTGTGCCATGGTCTGGTCAGAGATCTCCTGATTACAGATGGGGACAAATCGGAGTGCTCACAGGAGATCAGCTGCCTGTGGGAACAGGAAAGGGCTGTAGACATAATCTATGACCAAATAGAGGCCCTCTGAAGAGTAAGTGGGGCACTATTAATGTTTCCCATGAGGGCAGTCGTAATTGGGGACCGTCTCCAGCAGGAATCGGCATCCATGGTCACTGCCCTTATGTCCTGGCAATGGCCATGTCCTGGTTCCCTCGTAAGAGAGCAGGGTTGATGTTTCAGCTTTAGGAATTTTATCACAGGACAAAGCATAGCTAAGAGGGGGACGTGGGCCACTTGTACGCAGGTTAAGAGACAATCCCAGGTGAGGGGTCTACGGGTCACCTTAACACATTAGCCCTGGTAGAGGCTTCGCATACCACCACAGCAAGTGAGAGGCCCAATTCTGAGAACAACCTGAACAACTGTTAAAATATAGAACATAAGGCCCACCTCCACCACCACACCAGATGAATATCTCCAGGAAAGAAACCTGAGCATGTACCCTATAGAATCCAAGTGCTCAAGCGGGCAAGGCTGGACACCCAGAGCAATTTGGTCTTTCTGCAAACTCATGAGCCTGCAGCTGTAACCCTGTGGCATCCAATCCCATCAGATCCCAGAAACTAAGCAGGGTCAGGCCTGGTTAGTACTTGGATGGGAGACTGCCTGGGAACACCAGATACTGTAGGTTTGGGAGAAGTACCTGGCAACCCACTCCCAAAAATCAATCCACCATTGAAAACCCTATGAACAGCGGGGAAGCACTGACAATAGTGTTTAGCCTGTTGTACGTAGGGTCACTATGAGTCGGATACTGACTCCACGGCACCTAACAACAACAACAACAAACTCACATAGGGGAGTGGCAGAGAGCCTGCCCTGCCCCTTACAGCTGGGAAGGTGCTTAGCTTCTGAGCCTCCTGGCTTGTAGAGAGGATGGTTAATGCATCTAAAGTGATGGGGGGGGGGGTAATGCATCTAAAGTGATAGGGCACTGTCTCCACGCAGAATTCAACAGATAAACACCATTGTTATTATTTGACCCACCAAAGGCTCTGTGGTGCTGTTTTATGGCACTGCTGTGACTGGAATCCTTAAACTATGTTCTAATTGTCATTACTGAGATGTGTGTATGGGTGTTTGTTAATGACGGGCAGAAGGGACAGACATCATTCTAACTTGTGTACATGTGGTTTTTTAAAAAGCCTTTTTATTTTGAAATAATTCTAAATTCATAGAAGAATTTGGGGCACAATGCAAAGAATTTCCACATATCCTTCACAGAGATTCCCCAGTTAACTTTAGCTACATTTTCATCATTGGCTCTCTATACGTATATGCTCATACATATACACATGTCTATTATATATATTTTCCCCTTGAGCTATTTGATGATCACAAATACACCCTATCACTCCTTAATACTTTTGTCTGTAATTCCTAAAAAGAGAATACTCCAATTTAATCAGAGTACAAATGTGAAAATCAGGAATTCATACTGATAATTTTTTTTTTTTTTTTTTTTTGGCAGTAATGGAGGGTTGAACCCAGGGCCTCTCATATGCTAGGCAAGCTCTCTACCACTGAGCTACAATCCCAGCCATTCCCCCTTTTCAAAAATTTTTTGGGACAGAGCCTCACTAAATTGCACAGGCTGCCTCTGGCTTTGAACTTGTGATCTTCCTGCCTCAGCTTCCTGAGTTGCTAAAATTACTAAAGGCGTGTGCCATGGTGCCCAGTTAATATTTATACATTACCAATTAATTCATAGACCATATTTGCTTTACCTACTCTTCCAATATTGTTTCTTACAGACAAAGGAGTCAATCTGGGAGCGTATGTGCATTAGTTCTTGTGTTTTTTAGTCTTCTTTGATCTGGAAATGTATTTGTCTTTCTTATTTTTCATGAGGTTACCATTTTTCTTTTCCATCTTCCGTCTTTCTTTTCTTCTCTTTCTGAGACAGGGTCTTGTGATGTGGCCCAGGCTGGCCTTAAATTTGCAATCCTTCTGCCTCAGTCTCCAGAGTCCAGGATTACAGGTGTGCACCACCACACCTGGCTCATGACCATTTTTGAAGAGTACAACCTGCTACTTCGAAAAATTCTGTTTTGGGATTGCCTGCTCTTTTCTCATTATTGAATTCAGGTTATAGATTTTTGGCTGGAATACCAAAATGACATATTTTCTCAGTGTATCATATGAAGACATACACATATGGATTTGTCCCATGACTGGGACTCCTGTCAACCTGTAAGTTCTTGATTAAGATGGTGTTAGCAGGGTTTCTTTACTTTAAAATCAATTAGTATTCTGTATTTTTCAAATAAATATTAGATCTTTTGCAGAAGGTACTTTGACTATATATGTATGCTATTCCTCATCAAATTTTCTCTCCCTTATTTATGGGATTCACTGTTTATTGCCTTAATCAATTATTAGTATAAATGTACAATGGTTTTAAAATTCCTTCATTCTTTCTCTATTACCCAGAATTCTGTTGTCAGAGCTTTTCTTTCTCCTTATTTTTATTTACGTATCAATTTATATTAGTATAGCCTCAAAGAATCTCTTTTATTCAATGGGTCACAATCTGTAACTATCGTTATCTTTTGGGGCTCAATTTGTCCTACATTTAGCCAATAGAAGGCCTTTCTATGTTCTTTTGATGTGTTCCTACAATTTTGGTGGCACTTTCTTACTTTTTGGGATGTATGTTCTATCAAACTCTTCTTGTACTTTTCCCTGCCCCCACTGAAATAATTTTTGCAAAGAACTATGGTTCCTTTTAGTGAAGGATGGTATTTAGTAGCCAATATCCAGGCTAAGCTATATTCTTTGCTAGTGGACTGTCACTGTGTCTCTGTCCTTTCACTCTCTGTAGACAGAGCTATGAAATAAATACATGCATACATATGTACATAGACACAGAAATCTATTAGAAACTGTTCACATCAAAACTTCCACATTTCCCAGGTGAGGTCATGCATGCCTGTAATCCAAGCCCTTAGGAGGCTGAGGCAGGAGGATCAAAAGTTCCAGGCCAACCTGGGCTATAGAGTGAGACCGTGTCCAAAAAACCCAAAAACATACTGAAAAACCTCTGCAAATCCAACTCAACACATGAGGTTTATCCTAGCTTTCTTTCCATATTTGGAACTACCATGTTTAAGAAGGAGAAACCTAACTGTAATTATCTCTGATATACCTGCTTATTTGTACAATCTCTCTGTGTTTAAAGATAGAAAAGAGCACACAGATTTCAATGAATTCATTTTGGGTCACATCACAGAGGCAGCAGTGCCTATGAGCTTGGTCATGGAAGCAGACTTCAGTTCTGGCTAAGTACTTTCTCCAACTTCTTTCCTTCTGTAAGTCTTAGAGGATAATAAGAGAATCAACCTCAAAGGATTGTTATAAGTTCTAAAGGAGCTAAAGCATAGGTAGCTGTTAACACAGTGACCAATACACAGTAAACACACAATAAATGATACTTATTATAATTGTTCCTGCAGCAGTAGCACTGTGGTGTCTGATCCATCAGATCTCAGAAGCAAAGCAGGGTCAGGCCTGGTTAGTACTTAGATGGGAGACCGCCTGGGAACACCAGATACTGTAGGCTTGGGAGGACCCCACAACCCATTCCCAAAAATCAATCCACCATTGAAAACCCTATGAATAGCAGAGAAGCACCGACAATAGTGTTTCGTCTATTGTATATAGGGTTGATATAAGTTGGACACTGACTGAATGGCACCTAACAACAACAATTATAATTGTATTATCTATTTAATATATGAAATATTCTCTAGCTCCCTAGGCCAGAAAATTTTTTTTTTTTTTTTTAGATAGGCTCTTTCTATATTGCCCAGGTTGGCCTGAAATTCCTGGGCTCAAGTGATCCTCCTGCCTCAGTCTCCTAAATAGCTGGGACTGCAGGTGTGCGCCATCACACCTGTCCCTGAATACTCCAAATATTTTGCTTTAGCTAATATATGCTGAATGCTTACTTTGGGTAAAGTATGGTGTTAATTATTTTTCCATTCAAAGTCTTATTTGTTTGTCTGTTCATATGAGGTAGAGAGTATTATCACTACTTTACAAATACGGAAACTGAATTGCCACTGACTGAGTTACCGAAGGGCATTCTTTCAGGCTCCCTGCAGAAGGAGCAGCATCAGAAAGGCAAGGGGGACAGACACAGCCAGAGGCACCAGCAGTTAGGGGTGGTGGAAGCAAAGATGTGAGGCTGAGTGGGGACAGAGCATGAGGCCAGAAGTCAGAACAGGGCTGGCTCACGGGGGATCTTGTCGGTCATGTAAACGTGGAGCTTCTATGTATGACTCCCCAGTGCCATGTAAATATAGATAGAAAATGATGTAAAACTTGCCGTTTAGAAGGTTGTGTGGGACCACAGATTTCAGGACAGAAGAGGGAGGCAAGGAAATGAGCTTGAACCTGTTGCTTCAGGTTCCTGGGGTGGTTGTAACAAAGTTCAACACATCAGATGACTTAAAACAGAGATTTATCATTTTATGGTGTCAGAGGTGAGAAGTCCAAAATCAGGGTGTAGGCAGGGCCTTGTTACCTCTGAGACTCTAGGCAGATTCCTTCTTTGGCCCTTCCTAGTTCCTAGTGGTGGCTATTGGTCCTTGGACCGTCAGGTAGCACTCTTGCTGTGCGTCTGTCCTTATTTCTCTCTTCTTGTAAAGACACCAGTCAGATGGCTTTATCTTGATTGATCACAGCTGCAAAGATCCTATTTCCAAATGAGTTCTCATTCATAGGTATCAGGGGTTAGGAGTTCAACATACCTTTTGAGGGGACACAATTCAATATACAACAAAATTAGTTAAACACAAAAAGACACCTTTGATGAGAGCAATGGTGAAGGTACAGAGAAGAATGGGCTTATGTGGGGGGAAATGAAGTTTAAAGGTGAGAAAAGAATGGGGCAGCTGGGAACTACTGGCCAGAAGCTGGTGAGCAGGGAAGACAACAGCTGATGACAGGCCTGTTACCTCACAGGAGCTAAAGCGTGGTCACCAAGAGTCACTTTATTTTTAGTAAGAACTGAAATTATGAGCTTGGTGTGGAGAAACATATTCTAGCAGAACCTGTAATGCCAGCACTTGGGAGGTAGAGACAGGAGGATTCTGAGTTTGAGACCAGCCTGTGTGACATTATAAGACCCTGCCTCTTAATCAACCAACCAAGCAACCAACCAATCAAAAAAACAAAAACAAAAACAAACAACAACAAAAACAAAAACAAACTGAAATTATGCTGAGAATGTTACTCACTGAAGGGCGCTTATCTTTGACAAAATGGGAATAAAAAAATAGGTTTTTCAAAGTCAAATGTATTCAGTAAAAAAACTGAGCCATATCCTTGGGAGGATAAAATGCTACTTGTTTTCTAACATGCTGACTTTAGTGTGTCTTCCCTGGAGGCAGATCTTACCATAAGGATTTGTTGTTGTTAGGTGGTGTCCTGTCAGTGTTCCACTCATAGCGACTCTATATAAAACAGGTGAAACACTATTATTAGTGCATCTCTGCTATTCATAGGGTTTTTAATGGTGGGTTGATTTTTGGGAGTGGGTTGCCAGGTCCTTCTCCCAAACCTACAGTATCTTGTGTTCCCAGGTGGTCTCCGATTCAGGCACTAACCAGGCCCAATCCTGCTTAGTTTCTGAAATCTGATGGGATCAGACAGTATTACAGCTGCAGGCATAAGCAATTGATCTGGCAGGCAAAAGGAACTCCACTAAGGAAGGGAAACAGTGGGACAAGGAAAAACAACCAAAAAAAAAATGGCGTGGAAGCCAGCCAACCACCCCTGGGAGAGGCAGGAGCTTTATCCAGCTCCAGGAAAGGAGGGATAAGAATGCAATCCCAGGACAGGCGCAACTGTGTCACATTTCCCTATCAGTCATTGGTTGAAAGCCATTTGCCCAGAATTGATTCCATGGCAGCCACTTACTTCGGAGGTGCTGGCATTTGACAAAAGGCCTTGGATATGTCAGGTAGGTGGTCTGAAGGAACAGGCCACTGAGAGTATCCTTGAGGTTTTTTTTTTTTTCTCTTTGTTCCTTCCTTGGCAAAATGATGAGTCACTGATATTCATTCCAGCTTAATTTTTCCTGCTGTTTCCTCAATTAAATCCCCAAACTCAAAGTTTGAGATGCAATTACTGCACCAGCCAGAATTGATGTCATTGGTGACAAAATGCAGGGCAAGTACAGCTGAGAGTTAGGAGGCAAAGTCATGCCAACCATTCTGAGGAGGGGGAGGACTTCAGAACCAGCAGCAAGCCACCAAGGAACGTCCTTCCTGCCCCTCCAACCCAAGGTTCTTCCATTCTTGCCTTCCTAGTCCATCTCTTCTGACATGTTCTTTTGCAAAGTGATTCCACGTAGGGAGGAAAAAGTTGTGAGATAAAGTCAGAACATGTTTTGCTCACCTGTCCCCTCATTAACTGCTTTAGAAACCATGTGCTGCACCAGCTTCCTACGACAGTTCCTAAAGCTTGGGCCAGGGTGGACAGAGACTTCTGGAAAGCACTTCAGCATCCCTGGCTTTGTAGCCAGCAAGATAACTCTGTGTTGAAGACTGTCAAGAAATGCCTCCAGCTAGGTGCCATGCACATGCCTGTAATCCCAGCAACTCAGGACGCTGAGGCAGGAGGAGCTTGAGTTTGAGGCCAGAGGCAGCCTGGGTAGCTAACTTAGTGAGACCCTGTCTCAAAAATAAAAGCTGAAAAAGGGGCTGAGGGCGCAACTCAGTGGTAGAGCACTTGCCTAGCATGTGTGAGACCCTGAGTTCATCCCCCTGGAACCACACACACACACACACACACACACACACACACACACACACGCACACACACACGTAGAGAAATGCCTCCAAATATGATATATGAAAAAATCAAGTAACTGTAGTTCTTGGGAGAGGCTGAGGAAAATATGATGATGACATCCAACAGTTCAATGATAGCAACTCAAAATGATGAGAAATGCTTATCTCTTTTATACTGTTCTAAGAAAATAATTCCTATCTGTTGAGCTTGTTTGGTATATTGCCTAGAATGAGCATCTAATTTTAAAATTAAGAAAATACATAGCACTCAAAGCCACTGTTAAAAATTGAAGTTTTCCCCTACTAGCAGTTTTCTGCTACTTTTCAGCTTCTCTGAGACGCTTTCTTCCCCAGGTCTTTCAATCCAAAGAAAAAGAATTTAAACATTTATTGAGCAATCACTAATGTGTTAGAAATTTTTTGTATTCAAGTCAATCTTAATTACTCAATCCTATGAGATGGGCACCTGCAGCCGTGGCACTGTGTCTTCTGATCTCTTTAAATCTTGGAAGCTAAGCAGGGTAGGCCCTGGTTAGTACTTGGATTGAGAGACGGCCTGGGAATACCTGATACTGTAGGCTTGAGAGAAGGACCCAGTAACCCACTCCCAAAACACAATCTGCCATTGAAAACTCCATGAATAGCAGAGAAGCACAGACAATAGTGTTTCACCTGTTGTATGTAGGGTCGCTATGAGTCAGACACCGACTCCACAGCACCTAACAACAACAACATGAGATGAGCATTATTCTCCCATTTAGAGACCAAACCTCCAGACAGGGAGAACACAAGCAAATTATCACTAAGCTTTCTGTAGTTAATTAGCGACAAACCTAAGTGGTATCCCAGACACCAGCATTTAGTCATTTTTCTATTGCCTCCAACATCAGCCTTTCTTCTGGCCTTCTCCCTTTAGTATTCTGCAAGGTATTAGAGATTCAATAATTGAAATGTGATTGTCTGTATATATCTTTTAGTGTATATTTTGAAATAGCAACTTATTTTTTTGAACCGTATTAGTCTTGGCAGTAATTGCTCAAATTACTTATGACCATCCAAATTGTACCCAAATCTAATACCATAAACAATCAGAGTCATCAAGGGAATCTTCCATTTGTAATAAACGCAAGATTGTTTCTTCTGTTCACATGCTGTCCTTCTTTTCACCAACTCCTGCAAAACCTCCAGAGCTTCTCCCCCAAGCTAATGAAGTATCAAAAGGTGTGAAGAAAGGACAACTTACAGAACTTATTTTCTGTTGCTGGGGATTGATCCCAGGGCCTTATACATGTTAGGCAATTCCCACTCAGCTACGCCCCCAGCCCTAGAGCATTGATAGACTTAGGTGTTCCGAGTAAAAATAGGCTTTAGGGGGAGGGAAGAAGATGGGAAATACTTATTGAAAGTTAATTTTCAAAAGTTGCTTTTTGCAACCTGATCCAATAGCTATGTATCATGCCTGTTCTTAATGTTTTATTTGGGGTTTTTTGAAACATGATCTGGCTCTAGCTGAAGCTGGCCTGGGACTTGCTATGTAGTCCAGACTGGCCTCAAACTCACAGGGATCCCCCTGCGTCAGCTTTGCAAGGACTTGGATTATAGGAGTGTACCACAGCAGCCGGCTTAGGCCCTTTAACCTTCAATACTCAAGATGGATTTAGCCCAGTAGTCAAACAATTTCCATCAGTTAAAAAAAAGGCTGAAACTGGGCATGGTGGCGCAAGCCTGTAATCCCAGTGGCTTGGGAGGTGGAGGAAGGAGGATCGCAAGTTTGAGACCAGAGGCAGTCTGCGTAACTTAGTGAGACTCTGTTTCAAAAACTGAAAAAAAGGGCTGGGGGTGCAGCTCAGTGGTCCAGCACTTGCAAAGCATGCAAGTGAGAGGCCCTGGGTTCAACCTCTAGTACCACGCAAATAAAAATAAATAAATATAAATAAATAAATAAATAAAAATAAAAGGCTGAGTGTGGTGGTGCACATATGTAATCCAAGCACAGCAGAAGGGATGTTAAGAATTTTCCATTGGTGAAGCCTGTTTAAAAGAGAAGTGGTTGTCCAGAAAGATTTTTAGAGGCAAAATGCAAAAAAACGAGGTATAAGAATCAGGTAGATTTTGCAAGCCAAGGGCTTTTTTTTTTTTTTTTTTTTTTTTTTTTGTGGTACAGGGGATTGAGCCCAGGGATTCCTGCTTGTATGCTCTGCAAGTGCTGGACCACTGAGCTGCACCCTCAGGCCATTTTTTTTTACTTTTTGAGACAGGGTCTCGCTAAATTACACAGACTGCCTCTGGTCTTGAACTTGGGATCCTCCTGCCTCCGCCTCCCAAGCCACTGGGATTACAGGCATGCACCACTGCACCCGGCTGTTTTTTTAGTTTTTTGAGATAAGGTCTCACTAAATTATGCAGATTGCCTCTGGTCTTGAATTTGCAATCCTCCTGCCTCTGCCTCCTGAGCTGCTGGGATTACAGGCATGTGCCACCATGCCTGGCCAAGCCAAGGACTTTTGATTGGAACATCAGGTCTAGGGATCTCTTTGCTCCTGTCCTCCTCCCCACCTGCACTCATTTTAAGACTCTGTTGCCTGATTCCAACCAGGGTGTGTAATTTTGCTTTCAGAATGCCACTGCTTCTGCTTCAATCTTTTAGTCAATGTGCTGGTGAGATTTACTTACGTGCAAGAAGGACTTCCCAAAGCTTCCAGAGGCCCTGGTTGGGAATACATACATATGCATTCATGGGAGAGATTCTGTTTCAGACTTGCTTTTACTTCAGGTAGTGAGGGTATGCAAGAGGAAACATACAGACTTACCTGCCTGCAATAGCTGGAGGCTACCTTCCAAATGAACCTGTGATTGAAGAAGGACTAAACTGGCCTAGGTAGTGTGCAATAGTGTAGAAAGCAAACTGAAAGCTGTTAAACCTTATTTTATGGTAAGGATCATATTTGAATCCCAACACTACCCTTATATACTGCCCTACTGAAAACCTGTGCCTGTAGCCATAGCACTGCGGCATTCAATCCCATCAGATCTCAGAAGCTCAGCGGGGCCGGGCCTGGTTAGTACTTGGATGGGAGACTGCCTGGGAACACCAGGTGCTATAGGCTTGGCAGAAGGACCCAGAAACCCACTTCCAAAAAACAATCAGCCATCGAAAACTCTATGAATAGCAGAGAAGCACTAACAATAGTGTTTCTCCTGCTGTACATAGTCTCCCTATGAATCGGAAACAGACTGGACGGCACCTAATAACAACAACTGAAAACTTACTTTAGGTCAGCAAGCTAATACAGGTTTTTAAGTGTGTACAGAAAGTAATCCAGCCATTATGAAGGTCAAGGTCATTCTCTTGCAGTGTTGTTCTTAACAAAATATAGCTAAGAATTTCATATCACTTTTAATTAAAACTTGATTACTTAGAAGACTTTCAGTTTGCTAATGACTGCATAAGCTTAAAAATATAAATATAAAAACAAAGAAAATTTGGATCAAACTAATAATTACTCTAATTTTTTTGAGACAAGGTCTCACTATGTGGCCCAGAGGGTGGCCTCAAACTCACAATCCTCCTGGCTCAGCTTCTCCAGTGCTAGGATTACAGGTGTGCACCACCATACCCGACTTATTACTCTAAATTTTAAATAAACCTATTCTGTATGCTTACTCTACAGGAAGCTGGGAAAATATCATTGAGGTTAAATGAAGGCAATTTGAAAACTCAAAGGTCAACCATGGGGCTGGGGGTAAGCCTCTTCGTGAGGGCCTGGGTTCAATCCCCAGTACCTCCAAAATAGAATCACCTTGAGTGAAGTTATAGCATATGAGAATCATAAAGTGAAACTATGTCAAACATTTTATTGGTCTTTTGAGCTAGGTTGATTTAAACAAATACAACTTTGTTGAACAGAATTTTTTTTAATACAATGACTATGTGTACATGGACAACCAAGAATAGGGGAAAACCACAAATTAATGTTTTAACAAATTACAAGCTGTTGCTAAAGATCAGATGCTTGGATTTAAAAGAAATAATCCAATAGATGAGTAGTCTTCCATTCAATCTGACTGATTAACCAATTGCCCTGTATAAAACTGAAACATTACAGTGGCATAAATTTATCTTTTTTAACGCTCCATACAAAAACGTGTTCTCTCAGTATTCCCTCTCCTCCTACATTTAGTTATTAGTCGTCTCTTAAGTGGGAAAATAAAATGGAATTTATATTAGCAAATGAAAGTGCACATCTGTACAGCTAGGCTCAGCAGCAAAAGTGAAGAACAACAATGAGACGTGAAGAGCTGACGGATGCTACACAAGACAAGGACATCCATGGAAGTCCTTGCCCTGTGTGTATCACACACAGTCAACAGTCCACCATTTTTTCATTGCTCTGAAACGAGCAAAACCAAATTCTTTTTTAATTTAAAGAAATATTAAATCTTTATTCTCCCACACATAATTTGTGATCAGGTAAGGCAAAGATAAGTCCCACCATTACTGGGGACAGCAGCAACATCCAAACTTCAGATCCAGCCCTGAATCGTCAGTAACATTCTCTCATGGTAATAGCAGAAGGAGTGCATCTGATAAAGCAAATTTGCCAAGTCGTCACATTGTTCTAATTATTTACCTGGAAAAACTTTATAAATACAATACTTAAGAGGACAGTATTTTCTTGCTCTGAAAAAATAAGTTTCTTTTTTTCACATTTGAAAACTTGTTGGTATACTTTTGCAAAAGGAAGTGCAAGGATGTGACAGCTGGGTTTACAGAACGTCCATGTACAAGTTACATTTACGAGAACCTGGTAATATGCCTATAATTTGCCTCTACAAATAGAGCTTTTGCGATAATATTTAAACAAACAGGTTTAAATACCTCCCCTAGTCACTCTACATGTAGAGCAAAGAGGTACTGATGTTTCAAGTATTACATTGTAAAAGGTAATTTTTTTTTGCCAATTTCATATGTTAAGGTTTTAAGACTAAAATATCTATGTGAAAAATCATGCCTAGTCAGCTCATTTCTTTTATAGTCAAATGCTTTTGTTTGTAAAGAATGCAGAAAAATATTCATTTGCTAAGAAGGAGCACACTGGAAAAAAGCCATTTTAAAGTACTGAAGAATAAGGAACATTTCCTTTTTTCTATTGGCGAATATTATTAGAAAAGCTATCCAGTCTGTTGTCTTTAGCTGGTTTGATAAGTCTTTTCAAAATGATGGTCAAGAAATCTTTAGAAAACTGGAGGAGGGGGGATGCTCCTTTGTAGCATGAAAGAAATTCCATTAATCGTAGAAACTCTTACTAAATTTTTGCTTTGGTTCTTCAGAAGAAATGCTCATATAACTTCTATATGAGGAGACAGAAAAAAGAACAGATTACTTCGACAGCAATATCTTAGATTTCTAAAATTTTACCATGCTTTTATATACACTGGCCTGCAGCCATAGCCCTGTGGCATCCGATCCCATCAGATCTCAGAAGCTAAACAGGGTCGGGCCTGGTTAGTACCTGGATGGGAGACCACCTGGGAACACCAGGTGCTGTAGGCTTGGGAGAAGGACCTGGCAACCCCCTCCCAAAAATCAATCGGCCATTGAAAACCCTATGAATAGCAGAGAAGCACTGACAATGGTGTTTCCCCTGTTGTACAGAGGGTCGCTATGAGTCGGATACGGACTCGACGGCACCTAACAACAACAACAATTTATATACACTGGCTTATAGAAAAACAGGGCAATTGTGTTAGGATTCATAGTCTTTTTTTTTTTTTTTTTTTTTTGCGGTACTCGGGGTTGAACCCAGGGCCTTGAGCTTGCATGCTTTGCAAGTGCTGGACCACTGAGCTGCACCCTCAGCCCATTTTTTACTTTTTGAGACAGGGTCTCCCTAAATTACGCAGATTGCCTCTGGCCTCGAATTTGCGATCCTCCTGCCTCGGCCTCCTGAGCCGCTGGGATTACAGGTGTGCACCACCACGCCCAGCTCTGGATTCATAGTCTTATATTCAAGCTAACTCAACTACTAATAGGAAAATGCATGACTTTTTTTTCTTTTTTTTAACTTCAACTTAGGCTATATCATTTACTTTTATAAACTGCATATATCAATTGCTTAAATCCCTAATCTCAAAAAAAAAAAAAGTATATTCCTTTGTCTGGTATCCTTGGTACCTGATATTCAGGGCTCCAGATTTATATAGGCTGTTAAATAAATGTTTGCAAATAAAAATTCATGGCCCCAAAGGAACCATTATACCACTCAAGGTCACAGACACTGGACTGTGTTTCCCAGAAAGGGTGTGGACACAGTAAGAATGGAGTGACAGATAACCTCAAGGAGATTTAAAACCTGGAGAAGTGAAGCAGATCATCACGTGGCAGTTCCTTCCTTCTCTATGAACCTGGGGCATGACCAAGCAGGCAGCTATACTGGGCATGTTTCCACCACCATAACACTAATCAGACTGTTTCCAAAGGCTTAGGAATCAGACAGAGTAGGGGGGGCCTTTACAACCTCCTTTCACAGCCTGGGAGGTGGAGCTCACTCAAGTGAAAGTTTGTTCCCAAGGGCAGCACTCTAGAGGAGAAAAGAAGATAAGCTTCATTTGGAGGGGGATTCAACATGGGCTTTTCCACACTATTCAAGATTTATTTGTAGCCAGGTATGGAGGTTGTTGTTGTTGTTAGGTGCCATCGAGTCGGTATCCAACTCATAGCGACCCTCTGTACAACAGGGGAAACACTATTGTCAGTGCTTCTCTGCTGTTCATAGGGTTTTCAATGGCAGATTGATTTTTGGGAGGGGGTTGCCAGGTCCTTCTCCCAAGCCTACAGCTTCTGGTCTTCCCAGGAGGTCTCCCATCCAGGTACTAACCAGGCCCGACCCTGCTTAGCTTCCGAGATCTGATGGGATCGGACGCCACAGGGCTATGGCTGCAGGCAGGTATGGAGGTACACACCTGTAATCCCAGCTACTAGGAAGGCTGAGGCAGAAGGAGGGCAGTTGGAGGTTTGCCTGGGCTACATAGTGAGTTCAAGTCCAGCCTGGTCAACTTAGCGACACTTTGTCTTAAAATAAAAATTATGGGAAAAAAGGGCTGGGGTACAGTTCAATGGCGGAGCACTCGCCTAGCAAAAAGCCCTGGGTTCAAATCCCTAGTACTTGGGAAAAAAAAGTTTGTTACAAATTTACAAATAGAATCTAAAAGGGGAAAATCGTTTGACTACAAATAATTCTATACTGACTCCATCTAAATATCCTACATTTGGCCACTTCTGTTTACAATAGTATACACAGATGCTGGTCAATACAAATGTATGAATGTGATATGTCGGGAAGACAAGTCGACAAAACTTAAACAGGTTTGCAAAGAGAGGGAGCTGGGAGTATCCCACTTATTCCTGACATGGAAGCAATTGTGCTGCTGAGGTGCAATGACTGCTAAGTTAGTAATATCTGATGTTATTCTTTATTTCGGGAGTCCTGTAAAGCTATTGTTCTTTTTCCACAAAGATTTCAGATTAATCATGAGTTTCAGGCCAAGTGATGGTACAATGCTTGTGATCTCAGCACTTGGGAGGCTGAGGCAGGAGGATCCTGAGTTTGAGGCCAGCCTGGGGTACATATTAGGACCCTGTCTCCAAAAACATAAACCAAACAATAAGAAAATGAGCCTCAGAGATAGTGTATAAGAGTCTGAGGCAGTTTCAGCAGCAACCACAGTCACTCAGCAAGGGACAAAAGACTCTTGGGCTTCATGTGACCATAGTTTGAGCACTGTTGTCACCTAAATCACAACCATCTACCACATAACATTTTAAAGAGACAGTAAGAGATGACCCAGCTTGCCAAATAAGGGAAAACTGGCAAGAGAGCCCAAGAGCAGCCTTCAATTATCTGAAGGCCTGAGGAAGGTGGAAACAAAAATAAAAACAAAAACAAAGACAATATTTTCTCCAGTGGGCAGAACTAGGCCTGACAGAGCTGGGTGTCATGGTCCACAGCTGTAGTCCAAGCCCTGTGAGAGGCTGAGGCAGGAGGATCCTGAGTCAGAGGCTAGAGGCAGCCTGCACAACTTATTGAGACTCTGTCTCAAAATAAAGAGTAAAAAAAGGGCTGAAGGTGTGGCTCAGTGGTGGAGCACTTCCCTGGCTTGCGTCCTGGGTCCAACTCCTAGTACTACAGGATAATTTAAAGCAAACAAACAACAACAAACTAGGCCCAATGACCTGTCAGTTATGGGGAGGAGCCCTATCTGAACATGAAATACCTTCCGATAGAGTATGACACTGGGCACCGAATGCTGCTCTGTGACAGGAGGCTGATGGACACCCACTGGGTGCCACAGACTGGGTTCTGGCATTCAGTGAGAGGATAGGAGGTGCCCAAGAAATTAACTAAACCAACTCAAAACTCAACTACAATCAATGACCCACGCTCAATGTTTTCCAGTATGGCTTGCTTGGTCCCTTGAAGGACAACGTGTGACTGTTTATCCCCTCTTGGGTATCCCATATTTCTGATGATTAGAGAAGGGAGCTCAGGGCAAGCTTACCTGCAGTCTGTTGTGTTTGTACACCATCTACCTGAGGCAGGGGCCCAAGTGTCCCTTTGTCATCAAAGGCCAAAATTGGATTCAAAGGAATTTGTGGGCTCTCACTGTTGGTGACGTCTAATCTGGATGGTTTAGATCCAATGGGTAAATTTATAATCTCTTCAAAATTTTCATTCTGATCAGATACTCCATTTTCATTTGGTTGCAGTTCCAAATTGGGAGAACTGGGGAATTTGAAAAGTAAAAATTAAAACGAGTTAGCATTTAGACTGAAAAACATATTTTCAGAATAACTAAAAATTGTTTCTTGGTAATCCACTCCTGAAACACTCTGCCACTAAAAACCCTATGAATAGCAGAGAAACACTGACAATAGTGCTGCGCATGGTACAGTGTTGGAAAGTGCTTCGTTCTGTTGTACATAGGGTTGCTCAACGGCACCTAACAACAACGAAAATTGTCTTACAATAATTTTACATTATAATAAAAAAGTCAGCCTGATTGAACCTATCATTACTCATAAAAATGGTGAGTTGTGACATATTTGTATATTAATTTATTATGTAAAAAATTTGCTTTGTTATAAAACCTATCCAATAGGACCATTTGGCAATTATAATAGATCACTATCAACAGAAACGCCTGCAGCGGTAGCCCTGTGGCATCCGATCCCGTCAGATCTCGAAAGCTAAGCAGGGTCGGGCCTGGTTAGTACCTGGATGGGAAACTGCCCGGGAACAGCAGAAGCTGTAGGCTTGGGAAAAGGACCTGGCAACCCCCTCCCAAAAATCAATCTGCCATTGAAAACCCTATGAACAGCAGAGAAGCACTGACAATAGTGTTTCCTCTGTTGTACAGAGGGTGGCTATGAGTCAGATACCGACTCGACGGCACCTAACAACAACAACAACATCAATAGAAACAGATCATCATCATCATTTCTGCACAGGCAATTTCACATTCATTTGTCTGATAAATAGTAACACTTATGAGGACCTTCACTTCAAAGATGTTTGTTGTTAGGTGCCGCTGAGTCAGGTTCAACTCATAGTGACCCTATGTACAACAGAATGAAACATCCTTGACATTGTGCCAGGAACACAATCTTTTTTATGTTTAAGCCCATTGTTGCAGACACTGTGTCATTTCAGCTAGTTAACGGTCTTGCTTTTGTTCGTTGACCCGCCACTCTCCTAAACATGATATCCTTCTCCAGGGATTGGTCCCTACTGACAACAGGTCCAAAATACGTCAGATGGAGCCTAGTCATCTTTGCTTCCAAGGAGCACTGTGGTTGCATTTCTTCTAGGATAAATCTGTTGGTTCTTTGGGCAGTCCACGGTGTATTCAACATTGATTTCCAGCAGCATAATTCAAAAGCATCAATTCCTCTTCTGTCTCCCTTATTCAGTGTCCAGCTTTCACAACAGTGTGGTGCAACAGAAAATACCATGGCATGAGTCAGGCACATCTTCATCTTCACTGTGACAACTTTACTTTTCAACACTTTAAAGAGGTCTTTTGCAACAGCTTTTCCCAATGTAATACGTCTTTTGATTTCTTGACTACTGCTTCCATGGGTCTTGATTGTAGAACCAAGTAAAGACAAATCTTGGACAACTTTAATCTTTTCTCCATTTATGATGAAGTTGCTTACTGACCCAGTTGTAAATATCTTTGTTTTGTTGATTCTGAAGCACAATCCATACTGAAGGCTGTGTTCTTTGATCTGCATCAGTGAATATCCTCTTCACTTTCAGCAAACTGCAGCAGTACGCATTTGTGTACAAGCTTAATAATTTGTTCGATGCTCAAGAAATTATGTGTAATCCCAGTAATACCAACTGCTTGAAAGTAAGCAAGTCATCTTTTCTTGTTGCTTCTTTTTTTTTTTTTTTGGCAGTTCTTGGTGGTTAAACCCAGGGCCTTGCACATGTTTTGCAAGTGCTCTACCTCTAGGCTGTACCTGCAGTCCATTTTTAATTTTGGGTCAGGGTTTTGCTAAATCATGCAGGCTGCCTCTTGCCTCAAACTCAAGATTCTCCTGCCTTTGCCTCCCAAGTTGCTGGGATTACATGGATGTGCCACTGTGCCTGGCTCATTGCCCTCTTAAATAGTAAAATAAAGCTAATGTAAACCCAATGTTTCCATTCCTTTTAAAGTAGTCTTTACTTTTTTTTTTCCCCTATTAAAGAAATAGCTTGCTTTCTATACTCAGTGAGAAGTTATTTTATGGAATGTATTACAAAGCACTTCTGATATGAATATTTTTGTACATTTTTGCTAATTGTTAAGCTTCTCTCCTATTTATTTTTTTTAGAAAAAAAAAATGCCTGTACAAGTGTCTCACAAGGCAGTAGAATGCCTGAAAATAAAACACTTTTCAAAGAACATAAGCATATGAGACTCAAGGGTATGATGATGTGGTTCTGCTATTTCCCCTAAGAGGGGAGAGGTGGTTTGGCATCATTGCAATCTGCAAGTGTGTGCGGTAACACATACATGTACACACACGTGCCTGACACGCGTGGGTCACGTTCATCCACATCCCATCCTCCTGTTCTTTGCCAAAACCAATTGGCTTTCTGAAAGCAGAAAACTGTTTGGTTCTTGATCCAAAGAAAATGTAAGTAAAAGTTTTGGTAAAACATAAAGGGCAGGATGGCATTTCCAAAGTCCACCTCCCTTGGCGATCTTAACTCCTGTTACTTCGCAGGCCTGTGTGTGTTAACAAGTGATTAGCAGCTGCCAAGCCCAGACTTGAGTCTCAAGCTGACCTCACCTTCTCTGATGACTACCCATTCTTGGTTAGCAACTAGAAGTAACTGTGTTAGATGCTTTGGATGATCAGACATTAAATGTTCAGGGGACACTGTGGCTACCAGAAACTATTCCTCTTGGATAAGAGCGTGAGCTTGTGTGTTCCTGTTCTTTGGCTACACTTCAGAGGTTGACGGGGGATGTCAGGACGTCAGATTCTTTGCTTTTTTCTTTTTCTTTTGCAGTACTGGGGGTTGAACTGAGAGCCTCACGCTTGCATATTTTGCAAGTGCTATACCACTGAGCTGCATCCCAAGCCCACTTTTTTACTTTTTGAGACAGGGTCTCACTGTATTATACAGACTGCCTCTGGTCTTGAACTTGAGATCCTCCTTTCTCTGCCTCCCAAGTCGCTGGGATTACAGGTGTGCACCACCGTGCCTGGCTACATTCTTGACTTTATATTTTGGTGAAGAACTTGTTCAGGGAGAGGTCAGGACCATGCTGGGAATCTAACAGTCCACACAACTTATCAGAGCCAGGACTTCATTATTTCTTGATATTTATTAATGAGAGGAACTTTTAAATTAAAAGTGATACATCTCCTTTTAACTGAGAGGGGCTTGGGAATGTTACTTTTCCTTTAGGTAAAATTAAGTGCAAGGATGAATTCATAAGATTTGGAGGAAAAAGATTGGGTTAAAGCCTTCAACCCCACTGTTGTTTTTAGGTGCTGTTGAGTTGGGTTCAACTTGTCCTGACCCTATGTACAACAGAATGAAAGAGGTACTGTATCTGTCAGTGCTTCTCTGCTACCTACAGGGTTTTTGATGGCTGATTGTTTCGGGAGTAGGTTGCCAGGTCTGTCTCCTGCTTTTGTGGTGCTGGGGCTCCAAATCAGGGAATCAGAGTGCATGGAGCAAACACTCCACCAACTGAGCTAAAGCCCAGCCCTCAATATTACTAAAAACCATTTACTGAAGAGAAAGCCTGCTGAGGCTACAAGCAAGCATGAAATGTGTTCGGGGCTGCTAGAAGGGTAGGGCCTGGGGCCATAGCCCTGTGACATCCGATCCCGTCAGATCTCGGAAGCTAAGCATGGTCAGGCCTGGTTAGTACTTGAATGGGAGACCTCCTGGGAACACCAGATACTGTAGGCTTGGGAGACAGACCCGGTAACTCACTCCAAAAAACAAACAAACTAACAAACAAACACCCGCCATTGAAAACCCTATAAACAGCAGAGAAGCACTTGGCAATAGTGTTTCACCTGTTGTGTGTAGTGTCACTATGAGTCGGATACTGACTTGATGGCACCTAACAACAAGAAGAGGGTAGGATAGGAGCCTGACACACATCAGGGCTTTTCAGCTTCTAGAACAGAGACTCTCAGCTAGGGGTGCAAGAACAATCAGAATGATCTGAGAAACTTAAAGTATTTAGTACTTTTTTGTTTTTGTTTTTGCAGTACTAGGAGGGCTAAAACCAGGGCCTGGTGCATGCTTTGTGAACCTTCTGCCCCTAGGCTGTACCCCAGCCCCTTTTGTATTTTTTAAATTGAGACAAGGTCTTGCTAAGTTACCCAGGCTGCCTCTGGCCTCAAACCTGCAATTCTCCTGCCTTGGCCTCCCAAGTAGCTGAGATTACATACAGAGAAACCACAGGACCCAGAGGTCACTCAGGAGTGTGGATAGGAGTAGGATCAGCATGGCTTTGGTGCAGGCTGGCTCTGTACCTAGGGGTCTTAGTCCTAGTGCCAGGGAAAGTACTGTTAGGCAGACAATGTGCTCCAGGGTGCTATTAGACAGTTTCCCAACATACTTCTAAGGATTGGAGGGGATTAACCCAGTTCATAGAATTCATTTAATTTTCCTCTAGTGAAGGCAAACCAAGCCAGGCATGGTGGCTCATGCCTGTAATCCCAGAGACTTGGGAGATGGAGGCAGAAGGACTGCAAGTTCAAGGCCAGAGGCAGCCAATGTAACTTAGCAAGACCTTGACTCAAAACAAGAAATAAACAAATGGGCTGGAGATACAGCCTAGTGGTAGAGCACTTGCAAAGCATGTGTGAAACCTTGGGTTCAACCCCTAATTACTACAAAACAAGGCAGGAGGCTCACAAGTCAAGGCCAGAGGCAGCCTGTGTAATTTGGTGTGACTCTGTCTCAAAATAAAAAGTAAAAAGTGGACTTGGGGTGTAGGTCAGTGGTAGAGAGCTTGCAAAGCACACGTGAGGGCCCCCCAAGTACTGCAAAAAAGTAAAAAAAAAGGAGGAGGGGGCAAACCAATGTTTTAGTTTATTAAGGAAGAATGACTCTTTTCCTAAGCTGAACTAAAGATATTCATTCTGACCAGTGGAATTTTCTAGTGAAAATAAACTCTGCCACCATGTTTATAGAATTTGTACGGTGGATTTTCACAGAATATCTCCCATATCAAGTTCTTTGGAGGGGACCCTGGGCATCTCCAATGACTTAATTCACAAGTGGGCAAGCTGAAGGGATCTATACTTCTAACCCTAGGTGCTGAGTCTTTTTTTTTTTTTTAACCCCAGTAGTGAGGGTTGAACCCAGGACCTCACCCATGCTAGGCAAGTACTCTACCACTGAGCTGCACTCTCATCCCCTTTTATAACACTTAACTAGTAACATATGGGTCTAACAAACCTGAGCAATGTATTTATGTTTGCCTTGTACATGCTAATTCTGTTTATGCTAATAAATATATATTTTGAAACGAAAGCACAAAGTATTTTAAGAAAGGTATAAAATAAAACATAAAGCTACTTATAACAAAAAGAAATACCTATATATCCTTAACCTGCAGCCGTACCACTGTGGCATCCGATCCCATCAGATCTCAGAAACTAAGCAGGGTCAGGCATGGCTAGTATTTGGATGGGAGACCACCTGGGAACACCAGGTGCTGTAGGCTTGGGAGAAGGACCCAGCAACCCACTCCCAGAACACAATCAGCCATTGAAAACCCTACAAATAGAAGAGAAGCAGTAACAATACTGCTTTGCCTGTTGTATGTAGGGTCACTGTGAGTTGGAAACTTATTTGACAGCACCTAACAATAACATGTATCCTTAAAAAGGATACAGGTCTTAGTGACCTGATGTCTCTGGTTATGTTCTGGTTAAGGCACATCACCAGACAAGTTTACATTTTTTTTTCTTTTTGAGACAGTCTTGCTAAAATGCACAGGCTGCTTCTGGCCTTGAACTCATGATCCTCTTGCCTTAGCCTCCCGAGTCACTGGGATTGCAGGTGTGCACCATGGCACCCAGTTCATAGTGGGTTCTTTAGTAAAGATTATGACTGGTCACAAGGATCACAGGATGAGCCACTAAATGAAATGCACTGAGGTGAAAAACAATGACTAGTAAATGATTTCAAGGTTGACTTGAAATTGAGAGTGAAAGGGAACATTAACAGATGTGGTTTATCTGTATACTCAAGGTCTTTAACAGGGTTTTTAAATGTGAAACTGTTTAAAAACTTGAGTCCTGGTCAACCAAAGGGAATGCTTACTCTTGAACAGAAAACTGTCTCGGGGAGGGGTGTGAAAGGTGTAAATAAGCAGGTCCTGTGGATGGAAGCCTAAGGGTGGCAGGAAGGCCAAGGGCTCAGTGCTAGTACTAGTTACATGACAATTGCAGCACTCACTTGCAGGATAGAAATTTTAAGTCCCTAGATGTTTGTTCTTAGAAATGTAAGTCATTAGATTAATACCTTGAAGAAACTAAGGGAAGTCATTAAAATGAGGGCTAATACAGGCAATTTGTAAAAGGAGTGGATTCAGAAAGCTGCAAGTGGAATCACCCTTAGAGGATGAACAGCTGAGCCGGGCATGGTGGTGCACAACTGTAATCTCAGCGGCTTGGGAGGCGGAGGCAGGAGGACCGCAAGTTCGAAACCAGAGGCATTCTATGTAACTTAGTGAGACCCTATCTCAAAAAGTAAAAAAAAAAAAAAAAAAAATTTGGGGGTGCAGCTCAGTGGTAGAGCATGAATGTTGCAAAGCATGCAAACACGAGGCCCTGGGTTCAAACCCCCGTACTGGGAAAAAAAAAAAAAAAAAAAGAAGATGAACAACTATAGTCAGAGTGGAAGATGAAGATGGACATCTTGGAATTGCTGCAAACTGTTTTTCCTGGTGATACCGATTCTTCATGTTTTGATGGAAAAGACAGACACATAGAAAGAAAAAAAGCCAGTATATGAGCTGGGTGTGGTGGTGCACACCTGTAATCCCAGCCACTCAGGAGGCAGAGTTAGGAGGATTGCAGGTTCGAGGCCAGAGGTAGCCTATATAACTTAGTGAGACCCTATCTCAATTTAAAAAATAAAAAAGGGGATGGAGTACAGGTCTGTGAAAGAACATTTGCAAAGTATGCATGAAGCCCTGCGTTCAACCCCCCAGTACTAGGAAAAAAAAAAAAGCCAGTAGAATAATAGTCATAAGAAGGATGGGACAGGTTGATACAGTTTGATTGCATTTGAGGTTAAACTAACAACACCTAATTAATATCTGTACAGTACAAAATACATTTTTAGAGCTCCTTCACAGAAATCATTTATTGAGACCCTGCCTTAAAATAAAAAAATTTAAAAAAGGGTTCTGGGTGCAGCTAAGCAGTGGAGCACTTGCCTAGAATGCCTGAGGCCCTGAGTCTGACCCCAGTACTGCCAAAACAAACAACAGCAACAAAAAGAACTAGGTCTTCATTAAGTAGGTTAATCCCAGAGTTGCTGAACTTTTCCGAGGTAAAACAAGGGACCCAACTTGGGAGTTCTGGTTCAGAAGCTTTTTCCTGAACTGCCAGTCATGCTCTTATAATATGCAAGATAAAAACAAAAGCAAACCAAAAAGCCTAAAAATAAACAAAAAACTTTCAGTGACCCAGAAAGATATAATTAGTAGGGCAACTTATCTTTTGATTGCTACTAACTACATTATAAAATTGAGAGAAGGACATGGTAATGCACTCCCGAAGCAATCACAAAACAATTAGCCACTGAAAACCCTATGAGTCGGACCTGACTCTACAGCACCTAACAACAAAAGCATTACAAAATGTTGTCCAATATATATGTTTTTAGATTAAGAAAACAATTTGAGCCAGGTGTGGTCGCTCACACCTGTAATTCTAGCACTGAGGAGACTGAGGCTGGAGGATTAGCTGAGGCTGAGTTTCAGGCTAGCCTGGTCTATACAGTGAGACTCTATTAAAAAAAAAAAGAACCAAAAAGGAAACAATTAATTTGATCTTCAATTCTCTGTTGATAGCAAACACTCTGGCATTAGAGATGGGAAAATTCATAAAATAAGTAGATTACAAAAATGTCAAAAAAGCTACAAATTTTGAACATTAATATTTCTACAAATTCTTCACGACTGGATTTTTAGGTGCAGATTATGATTACTCTTATCTTCCATTTCTGAAAACACTCATGATGTTGTCAATGTAAATGCAAAAGGGAAGAGAAAGACTCTTTAACCCAGACCTTCTCTTGATTGTTGTTATCAACTGTTTGATTCTTCAGTAAGAAGCTCTACCACTAATGATAGATCATAAGAAATACTAGCACCTAGGTCAGATGTGGTGGTGCACGCTTCTAATCCCAGCACCTGGGAGGCTGAGGCAGGAGGATCCTGAGTTCTATGTAAGCCTGGGCTATACAGTGAGCTTCTGTCTCAAAACAAAAAAAATAATAAAACAAAACAAACAAAAATCTCCATACCAAACAAACCAAAGACAGTGACAAAACAAAAACAGCCCCTCTCATACTAGCATCTACATTACTTTTATTGTGGAACAAAATTGTGACTCACTATAAGTTTATATAAATCTAAAACACAATTGTTAAATGCCATTAAAGGGTGTGCATATGGTCATGAGGTTAAATCTACAGAAAGAAAACATAACACATTACTTCCCATTATTTTAATAGTTACTAAAAACAGTCACAAGTTCTACCAAAAATTAATAAGCCCAAATAGAAATAAATCTTAATGTTAAAACTTTGAAATTCTGCCAGGTCCTGGAAATTCTGGTTGGGGAAAAAAAGGAGTGTTTTGCTTTAATGTATGGCAATGAAAAAGGCCCTAGTTGTTTAACGCACCTTGCTATGGTCACTTTTGTTTGGTGGGAAGTGACCACATGTGGGCTGGCATCTGGTTCTCCATTTCCTGGAGAGTTTGTCACACATGGAAGTCCAGATACTTCTGTAAGTAGCAAGAAAGATGGAGTAAATTGTTATTAGTACTCTTTTATCACCAAACAAATACCTAAGAGCCAGAATTCTTCCATTTATGTCCTGATTCTGTGACTTACCAGCTATGGGACTTTGGGTAAGTCACTTAAACTCTTTGTGCTTCAGTTTCCTCACTGATAACGGTATCTACCTTATAGACTACTGTGAGAATACATTAATATGTGCAAAGTAAAGCTTGGTGCAGTGGTGCACACCTGTAATCCCAGTAACTCAAGAAGCAGAGGTAGGAGGATTGTAAATTTGAGGCCAGAGGCAGCCTAAGCAACTTAGTAAGACCTTGTCTCAAGACAAAAAATTAAAAAATGGGCTGGGGGTGCTGCTCAGTGGTAGAGTGCTTGCAAAGTAGGTGCAAGACCCTGGGTTCAACCCCCCAGGGGAAAAAAGGGCAGGGGAAAAAAGGGCAAAGTACTTAGTGCTCAGCATGTTTTAAACACTGAGATAAATGATAATATTATTTTTACTTGCACTGACCTAGGGCTGGGATTTGGCTCAGTTGGTAGAGCATTGCACTGCAGTCTCTGAGGTCCTGAGTTCAATTCCCAGCACCGCAAAAATGGGAGAAGGACCTGGCAATCCACTCCCAAAGCAATCCCGAAACAGTCAGCCATTGAAAACCCTATGAGGGTCTCTATGAGTCGGATACCGACTTGACGGCACCTAACAACAACAACAACAACCTAGCCTTAGATAAAAATACTGAAATCAAAGCAATTGATGAAGATGTCAGAAAGCTCACTTGATAAGGCTGAGACCAAACACCTTCACTGGGGGATTCAGAACAAATCAAGGAATATTGTAAGTGACAAGACATATATATATATATATATATATATATATATATATATATATATACACACACACATATATATATGTATGTATATATTGTTGTTGTTGTTGTTGTTAGGTGCCGTCGAGTCGGTATCCAACTCATAGCGACCCTCATAGGGTTTTCAATGGCTAAGTGCTTCGGGATTGCCTTGGGAGTGATTGCCAGGTCCTTCTCCCATTTTTGCGGTGCTGGGAATTGAACTCGGGACCTCAGAGACTGCAGAGCAGCACTCTACCAACTGAGCCAAATCCCAGCCCCGTATGTGTATATATATGTGTTTATATATATATATGTATGTATATATATTTTTTAAAAAATTTTTTATTTATTTTTTTTACAAACTCAAGTTAGTTGTAGTCACACTTAGAATGATGGGGATTTCATAAATGGAAGTCACAGTGTACTGTACCTAACTGCCACCTTGTTATGTAATACTCAATGGTGGAGTCCAGCTTAAGCCAGTGATACTGAAGTCTCTCTCTAAAGTCTGGGACAGGGTTACTTAGAGTCTTCTAATACCTCATACAAGTCTGAGTTTCACATTATATTAAATGGAGAAAAACTGAAACCATTTCCTCTTAGATCTGGAACGAGACAAGGATGTCCCCTCTCTCCTATTTTATTTAACATAGTAAAATTGAAGTCCTCGCCAGGACAATCAGACAAGAGAAAGAAATCAAAGGGATACAGATTGGCAATGAAGAGGTCAAATTATCCTTATTTGCAGATGATATGATTCTATACCTAAAAGACCCCAAAACCTCAACCAGAAAACTTCTAGAACTAATCAACTCCTTCAGCAAAGTGGCAGTATATAAAATCAACACACAAAAATCAATAGCTTTTCTTTACACCAACTGCAAACAGGAAGAGAAGGAAATTTCAGAAAAAATAGCCCACCAGAAAATTGAATACCTTGGAATCAATCTAACCAAAGACCCTTCAGATCTCTACAAGGAAAATTTCAAAACATTAAAGAAAAAAATAGCAAAGGACACTGAAAAATGGAAAGACCTTCCCTGCTCCTGGATAGGGAGAATTAATATTGTAAAAATGGCTATCCTACCAAAAGCAATTTATAGATTTAATGCAATCCCCATTAAAATTCCACTGACTGACTTTACAGAAAAGAAAAAATGATCCAAAAATTCATATGGAACCACAAAAGACCACGTATAGCCAAAACACTCTTAAGCTGCAAAACTAATGCAGGTGGAATCAAAATCCCTGACTTCAAGCTATACTATAGGGAAGTGGTATCAAAAACAGGTTGGTACTAGTACAAAAATAGGCCTGAAGACATCTGGAACAGAATAGAAGACCCAGAAATACCTCAATACACCTACAGCCACCTTATTTTCAGCAAAGGAGCAAAGCAAGTAAACTGGAAAAAGGATAGGCTTTTCAATAAATGATGCTGGGAAACATGGTCATCTGCATGTAGAGAAATGAAAACCAACCCACATCTCTCAATATGCATGAGAGTTAACTCAAAGTGGATAAAAGATCTCAACATAAAACCAGAAACTTTAAAACTTATAGAAGACAAGATAGGCAACACACTCCATCATATAGGCATCGGAAAGTATTTCCTTAATAGAACTCCAATTGCTCAAGAAATTGCAACAAGAATAGATAAATGGGATTATATGAAATTTAAAAGCTTCTGTACAACAAAAGAAACAATTAACAGAGTCAAGGAAACCCCCACTGAAAGGGAAAAAATCTTCACATTTTATACATCAGATAAAGGTCTAATTACTAGAATTTATAAAGAACTCAAGAAAAAAATTCCCAAGAAAACAAATAACCCAATACACAAATGAGCAAAGGAACTGAATAGACAGTTCTCAAATGAAGAGGTCTGTAAAGCCATAAAACACATGAAAAAATGCTCAATATTCCTAGCCATTAGGGAAATGTAAATTAAAACAACTCTGAGATTTCACCTTATACCAGTAAGAACGGCCAAGATCAGTAAAACAAATAACAAATGCTGGTGAGGTTGCGGCGAAAAAGGAACACTCTTACATTGCTGGTGGAGCTGTAAATTGGTCCAACCACTGTGGAAATCAATATGGAGGTATCTTAAAAAACTAAAAATAGATCTACCATATGACCCAGCTATAACACTATTGTGAATTTACCCAAAAGGAGGTGTGTCATCATAACACAGAGACACCTGCATCTCCACGTTCAGTGCAGCACTTTTCACAACAACAAGGATATGGTGCCCATCAACAGAAGAATGGATAGAAAAACTATGGTATATATACACAATGGAATACTACTCTGCAATAAAAAAAAAAATGAAATAACGCCATTTGCAGCAAAATGGATGGAACTGGAGAAAATTATTTTAAGTGAATTAACACAAGCTCAGAAAGAGAAATACCACATGTTCTCATTCATATGTGGGAGCTGAATCAAAATTATAAGAAGGAAAAAATCCTATACAAAGGTCGGATCATAATAAAAGAAAAAAAAGCTAAGAATGGTATTATTGTAGATGGTCTAGAAAATTCATGTTAATAGTTCTGACAATGTAAAAAGAAAGTTCACTACAGAAAAAGTTTGTATCTTAAACAGAACTGGAACCCAAGGATATTTAGAAAAATATTACCATAAAAAGACAAGTAAATGGAAGAGAAGTCTGTGATTGGGGGGGTGAAACAGGGGGAAGGAAGCGCACAAGAGGGTAAGGGGGAACTTATATGTATAATGTACAAAAAAATGCATGTATGGAAATGTCACAATGGAAAGCATGTCAGAATGAATCACATTAAGGTGTACATTAAAAATTTCCAATAAAAAAAAAGAAAGAGGGAAAACATTATTTTTCAAAAAGTCTTATGCAAGAGTTATAAAAGTACTGTTTTCTGCATCTGTCCTATATGACTTAAAAGTAGCTTGAGGCCAGAACTTTAGTAAAATTTAAATATAATCAAATAATATAAATGATAATTGTATTTATTAAAATAAGTTCTGCTATTATAGTTAATGAAGTAACGATTGAATTAGTATTTATTAATAAAACAATCTGTATACGTGAAAAAAAAAAGTCTGAGTTTCAGAGAAATCTGTGGTGGTCTTATGGTTTCAGCCTGATGTGAGGGAGGAGTAACTGAAATAATTCTGAGACTGTTATTTCAAAACATGGCATAAATTCAGTAAAACTGCCAGAGGTGCAAGGAGTCTGATAATGGGGAGAAGGGATTGATAATTTTAAAATGCCCCAAATCTGCAAAGCTGATAATGTGCAGTATCTGAGAAGACTTCTGTTGGGCCTGTGAACTTGCCTACCTGCTCACCCCAGAATGATTTTAAATCACCAAGAAACCAGGAATCTCAGGTTACTGCATACGAACAACTTTCAATGACACTTAAATAAATTTTAACTTTTACTTCTATGATGAAGTTGGAATTAAAATAAATAACATTTAAGTCTTTTTCTGAAGGTTGCCATGAATACAAGTTGTCAAACTGTGTAAATTTAAAGCCCTTAAGAAGAAATCAGTTTTACATAAGGGGAAAATCGGGGACTAGATGACAGACACCTAAGCTTGTGGGGGTCTGAGTACCTCCTCCTATACTCACTCCCTCAGCCCAGGAACATCCTCATCTGTAGAGTCAATTTAAAAATGTCACATTTCAGCTGACAAATTCAGTGAGCGAAATACCTGTTCCTCCAGTGAGAGCTCCCTTGGGAATGTCACCATTTCTCTGATCAACAGTTTTCTACCAAAAAGAAGAAAAAGAAGGAAAAAAAGACTTAAAAATTAAAGTCACTAGTGACCGAACACTTGCCTAGCATGTACAAGGCCCATTATCCCCAGCACTGCTAGAAAGAAAGAGCCACCAAGAGTAGTTAGAAAACTGCCATGTTAATACCTTATCTGTAGCTTCCGTCCTCCTGGTTCTTTTCATAATCTCCTCAAGTCGCTGGAAGAAAGGATAAATGAACAAATGGATCAGATATAGAAAGAAAGCCAGCCTGGTACATTTCAGCCATAAAATACATAGTAAGTTATTAAAACATGTCTGCTACTTGGGGAACATATAATGCACATTGCTTTGTCTTAATTGGAGTTAATTAAAAAAGATAGGATGCTTAAGTTACTCGTAGTGCAACTAACAGCTTAGGGGCAAGTGCTTTCCTGGGAGGAGATTATTAATACTGAGGGCCATTTATCTGGAAAAAGGAGGATATATTTGTTCCTGATGGCAATGCTCCAGTCTCTAGTCTCGGTCTTGGATGACTTCGATGTAGGAAAGAGTCAGAACAATTCACAGCCCAGGCTTCTGCCTGGGACAGCTACCTTCTTTCTCTCCAGGCGCTCTTGCTCTTCTTTCTGGAAATGCTTCTCTCGTTCCTGCCGGGCCCTCTCTGCTTCTTCGCGGACTCGAGTTTCTTCTTTCTGAAAACAAGAAGTTGCGTCTGCTTTCCATCTACCTCCCAGCCAGTATGGGGACACTGGGAGGCCCAGGCAAGACAGTGTGTGGAGGCCATGTGGAAATGAGAGGACGCACACGGAACCCTAAGTGTTTCCACCAGCGACCCCCGATCACCACGCTCAGGTGGGCGACGTCCCCACCCCCTGGAGGTGGCCGCACCTGTCGCTGGACGCGCTCCGCCTCCTCAAGCTCGCGCCGCTCCCGCTCCTCCTCGGCCTGCTGCAGCTCCAGCATCTCCTTCGCCCGAGCTTGCTCAGCTTCCAGGCGGCGAGCCTCTTCCTCGCGGCGACTTCGCTCTTCAGCTACCCTTTGAGCCAATTCCTCTCTCTTTTGTCTGGAAAAAGACAGGAACGAAGGCACAGGAGCCTGTGGGTATTGCAGGGGCAGGTTGCTCAAAAGCCGGGAAGAAAAATCTCCACTTGGTACATTCTGCATGGTTAGAGGTGGAAATACGAAGTCACCCTTCATCCAGCCTTTCTCTCCAGCTCTGTTGCTGCCTGTGTTAAACAGAAGCTAACTGTAACCACTGATATTCAGAGGGCCAGCAGCCGTACCCCTGTGGCGTCCAATCACGACAGATCTCGGAAGCTAAGCAGGGTCGGGCCAGGTTAGTACTTGGATGGGAGACCACCTGGGAATACCAGGTGCTGCAGGCTTGGGAGAAGGATCTAACAACCCACTCCAAAAAGCAATCAATTGAAAACCCTATGAATAGCAGAGAAACAGGATAATAGTGTTTGGCCTTTGTATGCAGGGTCGCTATGAGTCACACACCGACTTGACGTCCCCTAACAACAACAGCAACATTTGGACGGGAGCTTGCTTTTTCAAAGGATCTTAAATTTAACTACCTTTAAAGACTGAGACTTAAGTGGGGCTTGGTGGTGCATAATTGTAATCCCAGGACTTGGATACTGAGGCAGGAGGACAGGAGGACTGCCTTGAGTTCCAGGCCAGCGTGGGCTATGTAGCAAGGTTGTTGTTATTAGATGCCATGGAGTCTGGTAAGATTTGTTGTTGTTGTTAGGTGCCGTCGAGTCGGTATCCGACTCATAGTGACCCTCATAGGGTTTTCAATGGCTGACTGTTTCGGGATTTCTTTGGGAGTGGACTGCCAGGTCCTTCTCCCATTTTTGCGGTGCCAGGAATTGAACTGGGGACCTCAGAGACTGCAGCGCACTGCTCTACCAACTGAGCTAAATCCCAGCCCCCGGTAAGATAGTGTGTCAAAAAAAGGAGGAGAAGGAGAAAAGAAAAGACATCATGTTCTGTTCCAGAATAGGAGGAAGATGGGACCAAGCAAGGACAGGGCACATTCAAGATGGTGGCCCTTTCCCACAGGGCAGCTCTATGTGTCTGAAGAACAATTATGTTGACATCAGTCTTATTAGGCCCTGAAGGTGACCAATGAAGCAACCTGTCCCTGGCATACAGTCTGGCAGGCATTCTTGGAGCTTTTAAATATCTCATCTGGCCACCCTCTGAGTTTTATCTTAAAGCAAACAATGAACCTTTATTATGCAGCTTTACAATGATAATTACAAAGATAATGAGGAAACCTGGAGATAGGAGATATTAGATGAGAAAGCAGACTGCACAGTTGTACCTCTACTGTGGTTATAATTATGTAAATACTTACAAATATATGTGTTTGCATGTGTATGTATACACACATACACATCTTTCACTGTTCAGAGACTAGAAAGGACTACACAAAGGTGCAGAATTACTGAATGCTGGCAAAGTTACAGATACATTTTTCTCTTTTTTTTCTTTTTTTTTTTTTTGAGGCAGTATCTCACTGTATAGCTTGGGCTGGCCTAGAGCAACCTATGTAGCCCAGGCTGGTCTTGAACTCACAATCTTTCTGTCTCAGCCTCTGGAGTGCTAGGATTACAGGTGTGTGCAACCACTCCCAGCTATGTTTTTTCTTTGTCTTTCTCCATCCATGTTGTTGTACTGGCATTAATAAGAAAATGTGATTAAAAAAATTTAAGTGACCAATGGAACACCAGGTAAGTATAATTCTGAAACATTTACCTTTGTTACTACCACTTCCTCCTCCCTCTCAGATGGAAGACTTAATCCAACATATCACTGCGGTATCGGTGACATCAAGCATTGGCACGCCTTACCTTTCCAGCTCTTCCTTCTCCCTCCTTTCCTTTTCTTCCTTCTCCCTCTGCTCTCGCGCCAGCCGCCTCTTCTCAGCCAGCAGCCTTGTGGCCTCTTCTGGGTCAGTAGTGCCTGCAGAGGTCTTAGGAGCAGCACTGGCAGTCATAGCAGATGGCGGGCCTGGGACTGCGGCCGGGGCCATGGCTGGAGCAGGGGCTGGGGCTGGGGCTGGAGCTGGGGCTGGAGCAGGGGCTGGAGCCGGGGCTGAGGCCTGGGCTGGAGCAGCTGTACAAATAAGTACAGAGAGAAAACCAACTGGTAACAAAACCCAAAGAACAAAACAAAAACTAGCATTCCCCACACCCCAGGCCTAGACTTCATCGTTATCAAAGAAAAGGGAATGTTTATTACTGTGTGTTCTCACGCTTTCACTGTATTCTATCTGTAACCAAGCAACAGACTAAAAAAAAAACCCTGCATGTGTGAGACATCCAACAAAGCTCACACTCTGTCATCGGGTCTTACTTTCACAGTGGGCAAATCAGTTAACCTCATCTATCAAATGTGTGCTGAGCAGAGAGCCTCATGCTAGATTCTGCGGGAAGTTCTACCCTGAGCAGAAGGAAGATGAGCTCATTCCTTTGTCTTTTACTACACTTTACGAATCTCTATGCTTTGGTGGGCTGGGATTTAGCTCAGTGGGTAGAGCGCTGCGCTGCAGTCTCTGAGGCCCCGAGTTCAATTTCCAGCACTGCAAAAATGGGAGAAGAGCCTGGCAATCCACTACCAAGGCAATCCCGAAACAGTCAGCCATTGAAAACCCTATGAGGGTCGCTATGAGTCGGATACCGACTCGATGGCACCTAACAACAACAACAACAATGCTTTGGTGACCAGGCGTTACCAGAACACAAACACCTTTCTATGGCCATCTTCAGCACCCACGCCACAGGTCTAGACTCAGGATGGGAAGGTGACACCCAGTGAAGAGGTCCCTTTTCAACAGACACCTACCAACAGGAGGCAATGGCCTTGCCAGGGTAGGCACACAGGGTGCTCACCCATCCGGCCTCCACTGGGAGTCCTGATGTCAAGGTGCAACATGGGAGCGGGTGAGTTGAGACTTAGGAAGATGATCTAGGTAGCTGGTGAGCACAGGACCTCCCATGGGCTCTCACCATTGATCCTGTACCACCGTGAGGCACCAGAGAGCTTCGAGTTTGGGCACCTGACCCTTCCTAACCCTCCTTTCCAGATTTACATTTCTACTTCTGCTCCCCCAGAGGTCATTTTCATCATGCTGTTCTTGAGTGCTCCTCTGCTTTTCACAAAAACAAATACTGGGCTCTTCTACTCTTGAACATGTTCATCTGTCCTGAATCATCTATTCTGTCTTTACCCCTAGCATCAACTTCTAAATCGTTTTAAGCAGAAATAGCTTGAACAACAACAACAAAAAAATTTGACAAGAAAATACTGATTCCTAGCTGTCAGGTTATTCCAGATTTCTAAACAAAATCTAGGTAGCCTCACAGAGATGAGAACCACTGGATCTTCTGGAGGAAAATTCTGACCTCCATCAAGCTATATCGGCTAAGCCAGTGGTCCTCAAATTGTGGTGTGCATAGGAATCAACCAAAAGCCTTGAGGTAAAGTGATGCTCGTAGCAAAATTTCCAATCCAGTAAGGAAAGCTGACTCAAACAGCACGTGAGGAAAAAGCAAGTACAGGAAGCAGCCGATGCATCTCTGAGCACAAGTCAGCCCATCCTTACCAGGGTCAGCTTCTGGTTCCACACATGTCCCCTCTTCTACTGTGGCTTCCTCGACCTTCACTAAAGGAGTTCTGCCCTTTAGTGAGGGCTCATTGGCAACTTTCTGTGGGTCCTTTTCAGGGTCCTTTTTCTCAGGTTCCGCTTGGACTTCTTTCTTGACAGGGCGAATGTTGCCGGGAGATGGGGGCCGCACCTGGTTGGCAGTAGCTTTGACTGAGCCAGGAGGCAAGGCGGATGCGGGTCGGGGCGTGCCAGGTAAATGAGGAAGGGACTTGGATGGGAGCCTGAGCAGTAAACAAACATGGAGAGAGAGGGTGCATCAGAAGGGGCACCGGTTGGGAAAATGCAATGCAGACATTGAGCTATGTATATTTGTCTTTTATCTGGTAAGTGCCCCTTCAGAGACCCATTCCAATGTTCCTTTCTCCTGGCTTTAAGGAAGACTATTTCTAAGTCAAAGCCAAGTGGTACGGGGAGAATAGTTCATTTTGAGCACAGAAGCTACTAATTCTCCAATGTGAAACAGCCTAGCCAGCCTCAGACATTTCACTTACCAAAGGCGGGAAGGAGCTGATGATCTTGCTTTGGGATTAGCTGGAGATAGGGCCCTTCGGATGCCAGAGGTAAGGTGGAAGGGTATGTTCTCTCTCTCTCTGTCTCTTTTATGGCCCTAAGTTCAGAGAAACTCAGCAATTAGATTTTTCTATGGGATGAGACAACCACATTGGTAATACTGAACAGCAGAGTCATAAACCATTTAACAGGTTTTTAGAAATATTCTAAACCATATCATATGTATCAATTCCACTTCAATGAAAGCTCATTGTTAGCTTAAAACTGTACAGTATACCTGAATTAGCACAGGTGACACTGCTAAGGGGCTGCTAGATATGTGATTTGGAATGTATTCGTTTAAAAAAAACCTTCGACTCTTAGAAAACACTTATACTTTCTGTTTAAAATTACCTGGAGCAAAGTCTCTCACAGTATGTTTATCCCTTGCATATGTTAAAATAAAGGTCACTTCCATTTTTACAACTTTTTTGGGGCGGTTATATTCCCCTATTTTTCCAATGTACTCATGAAGTTGCATTGTTTACACTGAGATTCTCCTCTCCCCCTTTATCCCTCTACATTGACCTTCCTCCCCATCCCATCTTTTGCAGTCTTCACTTCTCTCTGCTTGTTCCCTCCCTCCTTCTTTCTACTGTTTATATTGTCTCTTCTTTGCTAAGTTTAATTGTGCATTTTTTATATATCAACTTATGTATAGGACTCCCACATATGGGTGAGAACATATGGTATTTCTCTTTTTGAGCTTGTGCTTGTTTGCTTAAGATGATGTTCTCCAGTTCCATCCATTTTGCTGCAAATGGCTTTTCATTTTTTATTGCTGAGTAGTATTCTGTTATGTATATGTACCATAATTTTTCTTTTTTATTCTTAACATTTTTCTTTTTACATCCCAGAACAGATTATTGCTTAGTTGCTTATTAAAAACAACAAAAACCAATTTACATGCCTACTATTCCAGACATTGATGCATTCCCTGCCTCTTATCCTAAGGAAATAAGTCCTTCCTCACCTAATGTTCTCTTGTTCTCTAAGGAAAGTCAGGTTCAAGCAGAGAAATTTTAGGTATCTCTATTCTTCTTTACCAGGGATGAAACTGAAATCTAAGCATAGGCTAAAACATTAGCCTTCCTCTGATGGCCAGCTAGGAATTTAGCCAGAGATCTGGCATCCTTCCTAAGTCAAATGGGTAAAGAGAAGCCTAGAGAAGTGTCCTAAGAGTCTAAAATCGATCCAGACCAAAAAAGAAAGAATGAACAAAGCAGAGGGCAACATAGACCTATTCCAAGCATCTGAAATTTTCTCACATGTCCTGGGGCCAGCATGGAGGCAGCTGGGGGAACGCCTGTCAGGAAAGTGGAGTGCAGAAACACAAGGGAAGGGACAGAGTGTCATTTAGCCCAAGGGCAAAAATGCTGGTAGTGAGCCTTTTATCCTCTTGTTAAGCCTGCCTGGCTTAAACATCTCTTCTTCCTTCTCTCCCCATCCCCTTGCTGCCCCTTCTAAGTGCTCCTCTCACTCTTCCTTAGCAGCCACTCTCTCTCTGGAAACTCCACATAGAGTAAATGCAGAGGGAGGAAGGGGCATCATGAGGTGTGCACCAGTTCTGTCCCGTTTCAGGTTATATGTCACCCTCTACCCCAACCTCGGATCCCAAACTGCAGAAGGTGAGGGGCCTTGCAGAGCAGCTGCTGTGTTTGGATGGCAAAAGCCACAGCTGCCATGTTGGATCCTCCTGGCTGGTGTACAGGGGGCCACTAAGGCTTCTGGTGGATCAGTGCCCAGAGTGGAAGGTCCACAGCTCTTCCCGAAGGCGACTGGGGTTAAGCACCTTGAGATGTCTTTTTTGTTCTTTTCCTTAAAATATTTTCATTAGTCTAAAATCTGATGAAGGAGAGAGCTGAGTGGGAACGGAAGTCAGGAAGGGCAACTTGTGGTGTGGGGCCTTTAGGAATGACTTTCCTAATCTGTGCTGTAATGAGCCAGGGCCCAGTGAAGGAGCCTACATAAATGTGCATAGTTCTCAGACGGTGTTCTTTTCATCCAAGTGCTGCTGTGCCAATTACTTCTTTCTCTCTCCAAAGAAATTCATCTCCTTTAATCAGCTACGTGCAGGGAGAAGTGGTTTGGAGAAATGCAGGAGACTTGCAATAACTACTCGCCCAGGCAGGTAGACCTGCTTTTCCCTCTTAGTCCTTTCATTGTTCTTCTGTCCAGCCACCTGTTTGGGCACCACACATGAAAAGGCACTCCTGATGCTCATCTTAATCTGGGTTAGTGGCCAACACTCTGTACAATCACTTTCCACAATGCTGAAGGGAACCCATGCAACAAGCTGCCCATGCCAATTGCCTGGACAACCTGCCTGCAGGACAGAGCCTCTACAATCTTGACAAGTAAGAACAAAGCTCTAGGCCTCATACTATCTGATTTTAAAACATATTATAAAGATACGGTAGTCAAAATGGCATGGTACTGGTGTAGAGACAGACATATAGACCAATGGAATAGAAGAGAGCGCCCCCAAATAAACTCTTGTATATATGGCAAAATTCCAGGACCACTCAGTGAGGAAAAGAATAATTCTCTTCAACAAATGATACAGAGAAAATTCAATATCCACATGAAAAAACAGTCCCCAACCTTTTTTGGCATCAGAGACCTCTTTCGTGGAAGACAATTCTTCCACAGGGAGCGAGGGCTATGGTGTCGAGATGATTCAAGTGATGGGAAACAGCTATGTATACAAACAGGGCTCACTTGCCAGCCACTCACCTACTGTGAGACCCCGTTCTTAACAGGCCCAGGGGCTTAGGGACTCCTGCCTTACCCAATACACAAACGTGAACTCAAAATGGATTAAAGGCCTACATGTGGCCTGGCACAATGGCATATGCCTTTAATCCCAGTGATTTGGGAGGCGGAGGCAGGAGGATCGAAAGTTCAAGACCAGAGGCAGTCCGGGCAATTTAGCAAGACCATGCCTCAAAATACCAAGTAAAAAAATGGATGGGGGATATGGCTCAGGGGTTGAGCACTTACAAAAGAAAGCATGCATGAAGCCCTGGGTTCAACTCCCTAGTCCCACAAGAAAATTGTGAAACTCCTATAAGGAAATATAAATGAAAAGCTTCATGTCATGGGATTTGGTACTGATTGGTTGGCTATAACACCAAAAGCCCAGGCAACTATGCAAAAACAAACAAATGGAACAATGCCAAACTTAAACATTTCTATGCATCAAAGGACACATCAGAGTAACAAGGCAACCTATGAAAGAGGAGAAAACATTTGTTAAGGGGCTAATATCTAGAATATATAAATAACTCATACCACTCAACAACTAGTAATCTAATTAAAAAATAGGCAAGGGGCTGGTAATGTAGCTCAGTGGAAGAACACTTTCCTGGCATATGTAAGGCCCTGAGGCGGATCACTAGCATCACAGAACAAAACAAAATGAATCAACAAACAAAAAAAGACAAAAGACTTTATAAACATTTCTCCAAATATGATATGCCAGCTGCCAGTACACCTATAAGAAGATTTGCAATAGCCAGGTGCATGCCTGTAATGCCAGCTCTCAGGAGGCTGAGGCAGGAGGAGCCACGTGAATCCAAGGCCAGCCGGCGCTACACAGTGAGACCCTGTCTGAAGGGAAAAAAAACCAAACCAAACAACAACAACAAAAACAAACAAAGAAGAAGAAACAGAAAAGAATTTCCAGGTATCATGGCACATACCTGTAATCCTAGTGACTTGGGAGACTGAGGCTACAGAATCTTGAGTTCGAGGCCAGTGAGATTGAGTCTCAAAAATAAAAATAAAAAAGGTGGGAGCTGAAGGTGTAGCTCAGTGGTAGAGCACTTATCTAACATATGAGAGGTCCTAGGTCCAACCCCCTAGTACTGTAAATAAAACAACAATAACAACAACAAAAACCCCAGAAAATAATACCTATTGGTAAGGATGTGAAAAACTGGAACCCTTATGTGGTATTGGTAGGAATGTAAAATGATATAGTCAGTATGACTACACCAGTATGACAGAAAACAGTATGGTGGTACCTGAAAAAATTAAAATAGAATTGACATTGATCCCACAACCCCGCTCTGGTCTATATCCAAAAGAATTGAAAGCAGGATCTCCAAGAGTTATTGCACACCAATGTTCCTAGCAGCATAACTCACAATAGCCAAGAGACGGAAGCAACTTAAATGTGTGTCAATGAATGAATGAACAGCTGAAGAAAATGTAGTATATACATTCAATAGAATATTATTCAGCCTTAAAAATGAATGAATTTTTGACATGTGTTACTAGGATGAACCTTGAGGATTTATACTAAGTAAAATAAGCCAGTGGCAACAATTCAAATACGTCATAGTTTTCCTTATGAAGTATCTGCAACAGTAAAATTCCTTGAAATGGAAAGTAGAATGGTGACTGTCAGAGGTAGAGGGAATGCAGGGGGAAGCAGGGAGTTATTTAATATGCACAGTGGTTCAAATGTGCAAGATTTATAAACTTCTGGAGATTGGCTGCCCAATAGTGTGAATGTACTTGACACCGAACTTAAAAATGATAATGTTAAATGTGTTTTTTAAACAAAGATCAAACAATTTCTTAATATCAAAAATACATTTTGTTAGTATCATTAGCCACTTTTCAAGTGCTCAATTGGCTAGTCACTACTGAATTTCACAGGGTAGCTCTAGGAGCTGTTTTCCGGCAGGAGATATTTGCCTAACTATCTGGTTGTAAGGAGGTAAAAAGAAGTCTAATAGATGACATAAAGAAAGAAAGAGGAAAGCATTCAAAAGAATACAAAAACAAAGCTGTGGATCAAGGAGAAGACAAACCCCTCATTTATTCTGTTAGCCAAGGTCAGCCTTCCTTTTCCTCTCAAGGAGTGATAATTTTTGCTTTTACCTATAACAAGATGTTTTTCCTTCGGTAAATGCTTTTCCCTACCTATTAGGCAACTCAAAACTGTTCTGTTTCACTGTGGGTTTTTGTCCACAGCCTGGATCTCCACTGCATCAAGAAGTCAATGAATTAAAACTTCACAGACATCAAAGGTAGGTGCATTTCTGGCTTACAGAGCTGTGGGCCTGACTCAGTTGTGAATTAAACACTGCTGCCTTAAAGGGTTTTGGAAGAAAATTGCCCATAGGCACAGCCATCAAGCCCTGGCAACCCTCAGTTATTCTCTAAGCAAAATCCTTTTAAGTGTCCATCAACTTTATACGTCTGAATTGCTCTGGGAAGTTAAGATTAAAAAAAAAAAAAGGCCCCAGACATTCATCACAAGGATCATACTATTACCACCAGAGAGAGGCACTGGTGAGTCCTTTAAGTGTAAAGTACAGAGTCCAACAGCCATAGAACAATAAACCCACAATTTAAAACAAAGATGAAGAAAGATTCCCGGAGACAAATTACCTCATTGCATTTACAGAAGGATGAAAATAAACATTAGCTCAGCTACCTTGCCAGTAATAACAAGTACAAATTATATTTCTCACTTGCAGAATTTGAGGTTACAGTACAGCCCAATAACCTTTCAAGAGGTGGTTATTTTGCAAATAACTAGTGTTTCCAAAATACATTTTTTTCCACCATATTTTAAGATGTGGGCTCTGACAAGGATTAGCTGATCAGCAGGATAAAAATCCCTTATCTTGATTCTTAGTGAGCTGCATTTAAGAATAACAGCCACCCTTTGGACAGGGTTGGCATCAAAGGTCACAGCAGCAATCCAGGCCCACTTCCCCTGCAAAGGCCATTTGGTCTCTTGCCTTTCAAAAATGAAAGCATCCTGGCACTGCACTTATTTGTAGACCCATGTGGCTAGCCCAGCCCTGCCTACATGCTTGAAGAAGCAAAGTTTTCTCCTTCAGTTCAAATTTTTGTTGTTGTTGTATTGTTTAGGTGCCGTCAAGTCGATATCCGACTCATAGCGGCCCTGTGTACAACAGGTGAAACACTACTGTCAGTGCTTCTCTGCTACTCATAGGGTTTTCAATGGCAGATTGATTTTTGGGAGTGGGTTGCCAGGTCTTTCTCCCATTCAAATTTTTAGGGAGAGTAAAATCCCCATGTGGAGAGAAGCTGGGGGACAGGATGACCCATCTAGCCAGATTCCTGACAGGTGGGATGATGGGTGAGTGTTGGGGCTGCCTCATCCTACACCCAAGCACATCTCGGGCAGGCCCACTCTGCATGGAGACAGAAGTGGCTCCCGGACTGCTACTCACCGAGGTGCTGTGAATGGTCCTCCTGCGCGCAGAGCCCTCAGGCGGTGTGACAAAGAGTTTTGGTCGATCCGCTGGGTTTCTAGAGTGTGCAGCTTTGAAGGGCATGATGATGGGGCTGCAAGATGCTGAACGAGGACAAATGGGGATAACTAGGGTGCAGGTGATTGGTTCCACACACAAGAATGCCAGAGGAGCAGGTGAAGAAAGCCAAAAGCAGGTTAGGAGAAGGAGCAAAGCGGAAAGAGAGAGAAAAGTAGGGAGAAGATGTTATTACCTAAAGGTGCCCAGAACCATCATGCTCAGCTCTCACACCCTGGGAGTGTAAGATCTGTCCAAGAGAAAAATCTGGAATTTATTGCTATTTGTCTACTTCAGTTCCGATTAAAAATATAGATGTAATCCACTAATTATGGACAGCGAGGGTCTTATATTCCTATAAGCTGATGGTTCTGGTAAAATGCTACACTAGTGATACGATTTTTATACAAGGAGTTCTTTATAAACAGATTTTTCCTACTTAGCTTTAAGATGGAACAAAAAGTGGAACAAGAGGAAGTGTGTAAGCAAGCAAGATCTACTACGACGGTTTCAAGAGCCAAGTTCAACAGTCAATGCAGGAAAAAAAGCAACTAAAATTTTAAAACCTTAAATGACCAAGTCTTACCAAGTGTTAAGACTTGTTACAAGGATAAGCAATTATTTCCAGAAAAGAATTTTGTAAATGTATCCATTTAAAGGCAAAGGAATGCATGATTCTGGGTGTTCCCAAAAGCCAAGGCAGTGGATAGGTTGTAAGGAGCAGCATAACATAATGGGGAGATAAGGTGCAATTATTTAAAATGGTGAAAAGAACACAAATATTCACAGGTTACCCCAAAATAAGGTTGAATCATGAATAGCTTTTACAGTTTTACACAAGATGGAATATTTTTTGCAAAGACACATGGTTTCTGGCCATTCACCTTCAAAGGAACAGTCATAATCAAGTTATTCTAAGCAATGAGTTGAAAGAAATTCTTATAACATTGCATAAGTATCAAAAGTGTGGGTACAGAGCCAGGGATGGTGGCGTGCACCTGTAATCCTGGCACTTGGGAGGCTGGAGGAGAATCATGAGTTCCAGGCCAGCCTGGGCTAAGTGGCAAGACCCTGTCTCAAAAAACTAAAGTATGGGTACTAAGGGTCCAATGTTCATTTTTAGACCCCATTTAGAAATCTTGTTTTCCAGGAAAAATAAAACAACCAAACATGACTACTCAGGATAATACTGTGTACTTGGACAAGTTATAAAATGACTACACCCAACTCTTGCTATTGTAGCAATCCTCTAAAGAGACAATTATGAGGTAAATATAACAGTATTAATAAACTAAAAACTCAAAATTCACAAATTTGGGATAATCTTAATTTCAGAATTATAGATTTAGAAAGTACTTGTTATTTTGGTTTAATCTATAGACAGAAAGTTAATCAGATTGGAACTTTTTTCTTTTGCTGTGCTGGGGATGGAACTCAGGGCCTCCTGCATGCTAAGCAAGAGCTCTAACACTGAGCACATTCCCATTCCTAGACTGCATTTTTATTAATGCTTCTGATCATTAAATGCCTCCTGGTATCTTCTGGTTATTATTGTTGTTAGATGCCATTGAGTCTATGTCCGACCCATACCGACCCCATGTACAACAGAGGAAACATTATTGTGCTTCTAGTTATTCATAGGGTTTTCAATGGCTGATTGTTTTTTTGGGAGTGGGTTGCTGGGTCCTTCTCCCAAGCCTACAGCACCTGGTGTTCCCAGGTGGTCTCCCATCCAAGTACTAACCAGGCCCGACCCTGCTTAGCTTCCGAGATCTGACAGGATCAGACACCACAGTGGTATAGCTGCAGGCCTTCTGGTTATTACTGAATGGTTAAGGCAGTAAATAGATTAGAAGTTGTATTCTTTTTTCCCATCATCAGAGAATAGAGTTTGATTTCTTCAGGATAAACTAAAACACTGCAATTTCCTCAGATCTTCTTAAAAAGAACATGTATATTCTTTAAGAACTGACAAAGCAGCCGGGCACCGTGGTGCGCACTTATAATCCCAACGATTCGGGAGGTGGAAGCAGAAGGATTGCAAGCTCGAGACCAGAGGCAGTCTGTGTAATTTAGTGAGACCCTATCTCAAAAAGTAAAAAAAAAAATGGGCTGGGAGTGCAGCTCAGTGGTACAGCAGTTGCAAAGCATGCAAGCACGAGGCCCAGGGTTCAACCCCTAGTACCGCAAAAAACAAAATAAAACAAAACAAAAAAGAACTGACAAAGCTTTATACCTGGCCTGAATGGTGAAGCATGGATGGATTTGTATTGTGAAGGAGAAGCTCTTGTCATTTCGGTTTTTGTGATTACAAGGGAAACTATTTGGAAATAACTTTTCCTTAAGTGCCACAAGGCATTTGCATTTTCCAGACAAGGAAAGAACTCATTAATGCAGAACTCTTCCAAGTCAATCAGATACATCCATGAAAGGACATCCTGGCACAGGGCATTTCTGGGGATTAATGACCAGGAAAGGCGCACAGTGCTCGGGGCACCGCCAGAGGCCATTAGCCTTGCTCATGGATCAAGAAATCCTAGAAAACAGCCCTGCTCTGAGGCCATGGGTCTGACACTGAAAAAGAACACAGAACAGAAATACGACTTCTTTCTCCTCTAGTGGGAAATAACAATTTCATGAGGTATCTACACAGTACCTCCTGAGACTGGCCTGGATGTAATCCAATCTCATCATGCCTTCTGGTTTATCTTTCATTATAGTGTTGAGGAAACGTTAAATACAGGTTGCAAATATCCTTACGTCTATCTACTGTACTCTATTTAAACAAATCCTAAAATTTAATTGTTCAAGGAACATCTTCTGGCTAAAATAAACATTAAAAAATTCCAAGTGTATGATAGTCTATGTAATTTACTGCTCTTCTGGAAAGCAACTACTGAAAAACTGGAAACTTCAAGTCAATTATTGAAATAATCTTACCCTTCTAGACAGTAAGAGCAATATATAGTTAGTTTTTCCTCAGAGTACATGCCATATCCCAAGATTAAACAAGAATATTCTCTAATGGAAATGTCTTTGCTGTCGTTATGTGCTGTCAAGTCAAGTGCACTCAAAGTGACCCCTGTAGGGTTTTCGATGGCAGATTGTTTTCAGGATTGTTTCAGGAGTGGGCTGCCATGTCCTTTTCCTGTTTTCGTGGTGCTGGGGTGCAAACCCAGGGGCTCAGAGAATGCAGAGAAGGATTCTACCAACTGAGCTAAAGCCCAGCCCCTTTTGGTAGTGTGTGCATTAATTTAACTCATTCAAGATCTTACATATGAAATACTGAGTACAGAACAAAGATAATGCAGTTCAAGTAGTCTGAAAGTACCATAGAGGATAGAAAAATTGCATAACAGAATACTAATGTTTATTAAGGGTTTGCCATGGGCAAGTATTATTCTAAGCATTTTACATATATTGCTTTACTTCATCCTGAGCTACAATAATTGTACATGCTATGAATGTTCTGGAAAAAAATGGGCATTGAAAAGTTAACTCAAATACTGGCTGCAAACAGGAGATCAGAGTCTCAGATTTCCAATTCTCAAAGGCTCTACTGCTTGCTTAGTGGATTGGTAATCACCGAACACCCTAGGCTGTTTTAAACTGCTACTATAACTCTGGCTATAGATGTAGGTCACCCTTTTGCAATGGCACTTGGGAATAAGACAAAGCCAAGACACAAAACTAAAATGGAAAGACAAAAAATAATTAAGGAGAATATATGGAAAAAGGAAAGTGACAGCAAAGGTGTCTTTGAAAAGACAACTAGGAGACATATTTACACATATAATTCCAATTGGAAATTTTGTAAAAACCAAGAGTTTTGTTCCATTAAACAGAAGCTGTATCAATGCAATAGGTAACAATGATCTGGGGAATTATTAATAAAACAAGCAACTCGTGTAAAGGCTGTGCACTGTTTCACACTAAAATAAAATTACAGAAAGGTATCAATTTGTGAAAAAGAGAATGGGAAAAGTTGCAAAGTAAAGAAGAGCCAACTTGTAGATAAAAAAGCACCTTGACTGAGCATAATAAGAAAAAGGAAGGAGGAGGAAGAAAGGCAAGTAAAATGGATGGAAAATGAGGAAATGGTGTTGGGAAAGACTAGAGGAAGAGTGAAAGAATTGACAAAAGTTAGTGATGACAGAAACAGCAAAGAAAGACAATTTTCTAGCTAAAGGCAGCCCTTTAGCACAATACAACATGCGCTGTGGGATTCAGGTGCCTGATGCCCATGTGCTGTATAGGGAGGTCCTATGAAACAGGGTGGAAAAGCAGCCTGAAAGGTTCTTCAACGTGATGAAAATCTTTCATGACTTGCACAAAAGTATGAAATTCATCGGCGTAAAAAATAAGGTATCTTGAAATGTACCTTTTCCTCTAAAAAAAACATCTCTGATGCAATGTGTCAACAGAAAGAGGTGAACATATTTGTGATCCAGTTCACCAAGTTTCTAACTGGCTCTTGGGTAAGCCACTACGCTTGGTTTCCAGAAGGTGGTGGCAGTGTCCGTACCTGCCATCTTGACTGACTTATGAAGGTACTATGAGAAGCAGAGTCAATACTCATTAGCTCATGGGCACTACAGATGAAAGATATCATAAAGCCACCAAGAATTATTATTTGTTAAGCAGACTAAAGAGTGCAGGACCAAAGCACTCTTAAAGGGAACTTTTCAACGAGGATATGCAACTCCATATGTGTCAAAGGTGAGAGCTGCTAGATTGGTTACACAAATAAATCAACTGTGTCCAAAGAGATCTGGGAAAATCTAAATCTCCTTACCAGGAGTGAAATGTTAACAAAAGCCTATATGAGCCTTTCTTAGCAACTAGATTTGGGGTGCTACACTAACTTCTCATGAAACTAATTGGCTCATTCAGGCATGTTTTGCATTTTAAAAAGTCTTAATGATAATATAATAGCTGGGACTAGGTATGTTCTACATATTTTCAATGAATGTAAAAAATAAGTACACTTTAGTCTTTTCCACAACTCTTCAGCATTTTTGAAGTCTACCATTCCTAGGTTACATTAAAAGACTGGAGCCAGAGGATAAGCCATTCGCCCTCAGCCACAACAAGAAACTCTATGCTCAAATAATAGGATTGTGCTGATTTTATTCCCAAATCCACATGTTAGCATTAAATATTAAATTATATCTACTTTTGATCATCTGCTGAGATACAGGGGCAGAAAGAACGGTAGGTAAGGGATACTTTTTCCTTGGTAACTTCATGAGCAGACGGAGGCAGCTGAAGCCACTGGATCACAGGGAGGGGCTTCGTCTGTCTGCCTGGCGTCTGGTGTCCAGATACAATGCTAAGGGATGCCAAGAGGAAATGATGCCAGGGGCGGGAAACCGACACCAACAGACATTTCCACTGGAGCAGAGGGAAGCACACTTCAGAAAAAGCAGAGGGGGGAGGAGCGCAGATATGCTTCCACAGGAGGCCTTTACCTCACCGGGAAAGTTCCACCTGGACAATTTTACCTGCATCTCCAGACAAGGCAGCTGTGCTTTTACTTCTGGCGAGGAAGGAGTGTGTGGGCGTCAGCAGTCTGTTAACAACGCTGCTCTCCCATGGGCTGAGCTGCAGGCGGCGAGCTAAATGTCACCACATAAGCAAGATGTTAGAAACATTCTTTCTTGGGTCAAGAGGGCGCAGAACATCATACCTATGGCCTCCATAGGCTGGGTCCTCGAGAGAGACCAGGGTCTCCAGAAAGGTCAGTTGACCAGGAGTCAGGGCAAGAGGAACCCTGCCCCAGGAGAGCAGCTATTCCACAAACGTTGCCTTTTCTCAAGATGTTATGTTGGTGGCAGGCTCTAAAGGAGTTTTTAATGGTGGATCTTGCTGATCACTCTCCTTTAGTAGTCAAAAGGTCTTGAAATAGAAATATTTCAACAATAGATCTGGAATGTATCACTGACTGGAGGGTGTACCTATGTGACACGCATTGCAATGGACAGTGGACCGAGGGCACACAGCTCAGTCACAGGGCTTCCTATCACTTGAATAATAAACCCCAGTGGAAGTGTTGGCAGGTTAATGGAAGATTTGGTTTATATAAAAGGTAGAAAGGATCCCCATCAGATCTCCATAAATTGCTCCTTAGGCAACTGGGAGGGGGGTTAACTCTAATAACTCTAATAAAAACTCAAAGTTCTGACTGGGATTTCATCTGTCCTTTCCGTTTAGTCAACCAGGTTCTTTCAGGTCTTTGGCAACAATATGAAAATTTTGACTAAGGATCAAGGCTAAGGCTGAAGCAAGATAAAATTAAACAGAAAAGCCAAAATCTAGCATAAACAAAATCCTCACGATTCCTAGTGGGTACCTGAAGAATCTAGGAAACAAATTTAAAATAAGGCAATTATATATGGTCCCAAATTGTATTGGGGCTTGGCAAGGCCCTGGTGAGGAAATGTATGCCAATTATGAATAACTTTGTTTACCTTGTTAACCTCCAGTGATTGCATATGAAAATATAGAAGGTATTTCCAAAAATACCAGGAAAGCAGCTTGGAAATTCCTACAAATATCACTATAATAAAGGGATCACACCCCTGTGTTTTAGAATACACTCATAAATTATGAAAGTCTAAACCTCACAAGGCCACTTCTGTCCCGCTTTACCATCCTCAAATGCAAGTCTCCGTGCTTCTGGAGCAGCTGTTCTTATACCAATCTCATATATGTCATCTTTTAAAGGAGTGGTACTTAAATTCTAGGAAATTAGCTTTAGTTAAAAAAAAGCCACATGCTGCTAAATATTGTTATACCAGAAAATATTTGCTCCTATTTGGAAGGAAGAACCAATTTCCAGTAAGTTGCTTAATTACCTGACTTTGTTTTTAATAAATGACTTTTTTTGATCAATGAAGCTCTAATGAATTTAAGAATGAATTATTCAGTAGGTTTTCCATTTATTAGGAGACTCTCCATGGTTTAATTAAATAGCTTCTGGCATTAATAATTAATAAAAAGGGTCTGTTACAAAACTGACTGCAATACTTAAAATTAGTTGACAGTACCATGGGTACATAAGTCCGTGTAACAATAGAATATGTTGTTAGGTGCGGTGGAGTTGAGTCCGACTCATAGCGACCAGCACAGGGTTTTGGATGGCTGATTGTTTTGGGAGTGGGTTGCCACATCCTTCTCTCAGTTTTGCAGTGCTGGAGATGGAACCCAGGGCCTCAGCACAGAGCAGTGCTCTACCAACTGAGTTTAACGCTGGCCCAACAGCAGAATATAGCACAACCTAAATTATAATATATTTACATGGTAAAATCAATGGGGAAAAAGTGATTAGGATCAACTGAAAATCTTAAACAGAACTATATGCTCAATAGATGAGAAAGGAAGAAAGATGAACATTTCCTTTTCTAAGATAAACCGTAGGATGACTATGGCTCAGATGTGCAGAGATGAGAGAGCACTGAAAAAGTCCTTTTTCCTTTCCTTCATTGGGAAGTTCAATTACTTTATTTTGTGAGTCTTTAGAGTATCAACTACAGAATTTACTTCAAATGAAAACCATTACAAACCCACATTAACTTGCATTCATGAAAATCCCAACACCATGAATGAAAGATTTTACTATGAGAAACATGTTTCTACTTTTGTTGTTGTTGTTAAGTGCCATCAAGTCGGTATCTGACTCATAGTGACTCTCTGTACAACAGGGGAAACACTATTGTCAGTGCTTCTCTGCTGTTCATAGGGTTTTCAATGGCAGATTGATTTTTGGGAGAGGGTTGCCAGGTCCTTCTCCCAAGCCTACAGCTTCTGGTGTTCCCAGGTGGTCTCCCATCCAGGTACTAACCAGGCCCGACCCTACTTAGCTTCCAAGATCTGACAGGATCGGATGCCACAGGGTTGTTTCCATTTTTACATACCTATAATTAATGTCCTAACCAAGAGAGATACAGATATCTTCCATAAGATAACCTTTTAGAAGTTAGTAAAGGATTGTTAGGTGTTTGTTTTTTCATCTAGAGGGTCTTGATTTTAAGATTAAAAAGTCTACAAGGGGCCATGTAGTTAACATAAATAAGTGATCTGGGCTCAACAAACATGATGGATATCTGCATTACCACTTTCTTATATAAGTATGAAATCACAGTTCCATTTCAGGAAATGGGTGCCAAGGACAAATTAGGTAAATATTGCCAGATCCTGATTGTTTTTTCCATTGGAAGGAAAACTAATTATGGTATGAAATCTTCCAAACTTTAACTGATGGCAATCAATTTAAATAAAAACAAGAAGCACTGCTCATGTTAAGTATTACAAGGCTCTGGGTAAAATTCAGCTTAAGATTCACCACTGTGTTCTCTGATATGGATTCTAGGGGGAAAATGTATTGACTAATTTTTATTTTGCCTGCAGCTGTAGCCCTGTGGCATCCAATCCCGTCAGATCTTGGAAGCTAAGCAGGGTCAGGCATGGTTAGTACCTGGATGGGAGACTGCCGGGAACACCAGGTGCTGTAGGCTTGGGAGAAGGACCTGGCAACCCTCTCCCAAAAATCAATCTGCCATTGAAAATCCTATGAACAGCAGAGAAGCACTGACAATAGTGTTTCCCCTGTTGTACAGAGGGTCGCTATGAGTCGGATACTGACTTGACAGCACCTAACAACAACAACAACAACAACAATTTTTATTTTACTTTATTTATTCATTTATTTTTTGAGATATGGTCTTGCTATGTAGCCCAGGCTGGCGTTGAAACTCTCAATTCTCCTGCCTCAGTCTCCTGAGTGCTGGGATTAACATGAGCATGAGCCACCATATTGGGCTTATATTGACTCTGTGTGTGTGTGTGTGCGTGTGTGTGTGTATGTGTGTGTGTATGTTTGAGACAAGGTCTTGCTGGTTAGCCCAGGCTGACCTTGAACTTGCTGCAATCCTTTTTCCTCAGCTCCCCAAGTGCTGGAATTAGAGGCATGTGCCATGATGCCTGGTTTGTATTGACTAATTTTAAGCAAGAAGTAGGCAACTTCATGCTTATGCTTTTTTAAACTCCCTATTGTTCTTCCTTGAGAAAGAGATGGTAACTATGTTGGTAACTTAAAGATAATGATAACACACTTTTAATGCAAAAATTTTCAAATGGCAACATTCTCTTGCAGCAATTATAGACGCATTTAATAATCAGAGGTTCCCTTTAAACTAGGAAATTTTATCAGAGCATATAACACTGTTCAGGTGTGATAAATATGTTTAAAAACCAGTAGGTCACAGGCACAGACCTAGGACTGACCTCCATTAGCTTTGGAGGGCCCAGGCAGGCACATCTGGGGGAAGTGGCAAGTTTCCCCTCCAGATTTCAGTGTATTCAATAATAAGAAGGGCTGTTTGGATGCATTCTAGCTGACCTTCAGCTCTGATGGTTTCAAAGCCTCAATTTCATATCTACTTTAAGACCATGGGCATAGGACTGAGACAGTTCAAATAATGTAGTAATGGTACATATAACTCTTTCGATATATTTGTCTAGAAAGGCATCTAACTTAATAATTTGATATGAATGCTTCCTAATGAATAAAGCATAGCTAACTTTTAAAAATAGATAGAATAAAAAAATTAATTCTAAATTAGCAAAATTCAAATTTAGAAGAATTTCTACTCTCATCAAGAGGCCTAACCCTCTCATTTTCCTACTGAAGATTTTGCCTAACTTAAAATAAAATGGTCTCTACGCCATATAGGAATCGCTTCCAGGCCATTTTGGTCTGTGAGATCAGGAACTCGTTTATAGTTCTTTTGAAAAGGGAGCAGAGAAGCACAGCTCTCGATTCCATGTTCCTCCTCCTGCTCTATTAGTCCAGACCAGTATTCAACTCTCTAGGCCTGCACTGCAATTCAGGAGCCCAGGATCTGACTGGCCCCAGCATCTGACTGGGTATTGAACTTGCCTTGGACCCTGGTGTCCTAACTCCATTTCTATTCTATCCAAAGGAAGACATGTGGGGTCAACCTAAGAAAGGGCACTGGGGAAAGTAAGACCTGCAGATGCAGTGCAGCTACCACCTGGGGAGGAGACGGCAATCCCAGTGCTTGCCCCACTTCTGTGAGAATTGGCCTATGGGACATTAAAAGTCAGACTCTTAATCTCTGAGGGGCTCTTTTACCGCAAGTGAAATAATAGATGATCCACCCACCAGATCTCTCTCAGTTCTAAGATGATGTTACCCCACAATATCCAATTAGGTACTATCATTCGCAGTCCATAAAACATCTTATTTCTCACACAAGACATTTAGCACTGTCATTCTACGGAGGGGGAAAGGACATTGTCTAGTTTATTGCCTGTCTCCCTACCCCCATCCTTATCCTATTTTCACCTCTGATACTAAAGGAGGTGGTAAGCAAGGTTTAACTTAAAAGTACTATAAAATCTTGATTGTGGTTTGTCTCAGATCCAGGATCACAAAAGTATGGAATTAAAGTACTGGTTAAGTGACCAATTCCAAAGGAAAGTGAACAGACAGCTGTATGAACAGCATTCACATGCTGTATTTTATCTTATATCAAGGAATAGGTTTGGACATAAAGGATATTTATCAAAAAAATTTTAATTAATACTTTAACATGGTATGTCCCTAATTTGCCTACATGTCTAATATTGATGATTTAGGCAAATTAAGTTAAAAAGAATAGTTTTGATTAAAAGGCAGAATAGGAAGCTGTTCAAACATTTACTGCTTTATGAGATTGATTATAAATAATACCAACATTCATATAATATTGTACATCACAGTAACACTGTAGCAACTTTTATACAATACAAAATATATAAATACACATACACACTTATGGAACATGCACATGTTACATTCTTTTTAAAGATTATAAACACTGAAACTTTTCAGTTTCTTTATAAAGTACTCAAAGTAACCAGGATTTGTTACTTTTAATGAATATGTTGATTTCATATTATATTTCTTTGGTTTTACTTAAAATCATCTTAGTTATGTAAAACAAGTAACTCATCTTAAAAACTTGATCATTCCTTATATATGTAAAATAAAACTTTTACTTTATAAATAATACTCATGTACTGTAAATCCATAGGATGTGTCAAACTCAAAATTCAGGTAAGATGTTAATTGGAAGACTATGATTATTAAACTTTTCAGGAAGCTATAATGATGATGATATTCTTGAAGTTAGGGGCAATTGCTCTAAAGTAAATGAATGGACATCAAAAAAATCAATCACACACATAAGAAATGTAGTAAGAAATGTTTGGTTAAATGAGAAATTGGCAAAATGAAATCTGTCATCATGAATCATTTAAAATTTTCTTTGGAAAGTCAGAATCTGGAACTCCCAAGGTACAGATGAAAAGCCATAGACAATACGATTAAAGCAAAAGAAATGTTCATAACAAAGATAATTTGCATTTTGGTGGATAAGTGGGTGATTTTTGGAGCTGTAAACTCATTTGCTAAAAAGTTGAGGAAGCATCGCTTTCATCACTGCTAAATGCAATCATTCAGCCACGTTCTAAAATGAGAAATGTTCTTGTTGCAAGGAAAATGCTGCTCAGCCGTTTATTGCTTTTTTATTCTGAAGTTTTTTTCTTCCTATTTAAGAAACGTAGGGAAAGCAACTTCAGATGCTTATTTTCATCTGTAAACAGCCAGAAAAAAAGCATTAAGTAAATAACAGAACACTTTTTTGTTTTCCTTTTGACTGTACCTCTATCTGGAGAATTTAGTAAAGTTGCAGATGAGGACGAGAGCCGCTTGCTAATGACGGGATCGACATGTTTCGAAAGATTCATGGTGGAAACTGAGCGCCTGTCTGGATCTAAAACAAATGGAGATAATGCTAATTGACAGCCAGCATGCAGGATTGCAATTTCCTAGTTCAGTGATGGAAGGAAAAACTAGGATTGGATGTTCTATTCCTAGATCTTTCATAATAGCACAGTTTTCTTAGTGGACATAGTAAAGGTAACTTAAAGGTTAGAATTAAAACTTAGTTTTTTTCTTACAGGATAAAATATTCAGTTCACCAGTTTGAAATTCAAGGCTATTGTTATAATACAACTGAGTGAAGACACAAGGAAAGCCACTGAAGGGACACTGAAATGATGGAGGCAGACTGTGAAGCAGAGGGAGGACTGTAACAGTGAAGGCCTCTGCAATCTCCCAAAGTAGGAACAATGAGTGGAAATGGTGCTGGCAAAATATACTGCAAATACTGGAATAAAAACCACAACTGGGTTGTGTGTCCTTGCTGATATTTTTGATTGTAGAGCCATTTTACTTGAGGCACTGAAGTTCAGTATGTTGCTATTGTTGTTAGATGCCATAAGTCATGTCTGACTCATAGCGACCCTCATAGGGTTTTCAATGGCTGATTATTTCGGGATTGCCTCGGGAGTGGATTGCCACATCCTTCTCCCATTTTTGTGGTGCTGGGAATTGAACTTGGGACTTCAGAGACTGCAGAGTGGCGCTTTATCAACTGAGCTAAATCCTAGTTCCAAGTTCAGTATAGAATAATGATTTTAAAAACAAGACAGACCTGGGAGTGGATGGCACAAGCCCAAACTCCCAGGCTGAGGCAGAGGGATTGGCAAGTTCAAGGCCAGCCTGTGCATCTCAGCAGTACCCTGTCTCAAAATAGAAAAAATAAAAAGGGCTGGGGATGTAGCTCAGTAGCTGAGAGCTTGTGTACATGCAAGGATCCGGGGTCAACCATCTGTACTGTGGTAAAGAAAGAGGGTGGAGGAGGATGCTCTCAGTGTGAAAAGGTAGAATCAAGGCACACACTTGCCCAATGGAATCTACAGTAATATAAATCAGAATTCTAAGTTGATAAGTGTTATTATTCATCCTACAGTCAAATAACTTAAAAATAACTTTTAAAGTTCGAATCATTAGGTAAAAGGCAAAAATTAGCTCTGTCAAGTAGCTGTTGGTACAGTGGGACCAAGTCGTAATCATACTCGTTAACACAAATCATGTTCCCTGAATAAACTATCTGTAATAGTCTAAAAATCTCACTGTATCTGTCTGGCAGGTAAGTGGATGTTCCAATCTACAATAGCTAAGGAAGTTTGTCATACTCTAGTTTCTATCACTAACTGCTTATAAAAGTAAAACAAAAATATTCCTTGTGGTAGATGCCTTCATAACCCAACTCCCACTGGTCTAACTAAACTTGACAATAAATGTTTTGCAATGAACTTCCCCCCATGCAATAACCATTTTTGATTATTTATAGTACACTGATGATAAGTCTTCCATTACCATCAGACATTTCTACATTCAACTGGGATTTATTTTTACATCTGAAACAATTTTATTATTTGAAAACGAAAAACACCAAACATCATTTTTGGGTCCCTTATATTTACATTTAACTGGTAGGCTCCTGGAGCAGTCCTAACAAAGAGAAGATTTAAAGGTAATAGTAAAGGAGGATCCTAATGATGAAATGTGAGGTGCTGGACACATGGAAGGATGATTAAAGTCATCTCCAGGTGCTTATATGGCAGCACATGTTTCTGATGCTGTTTTAAATAATAAGCTTTTGTTGGGGGGAAGTTGTATCTATATCAAGTCTATCCCCAGGTAGATTCTCCATAGGTTATTAAAACATTTAGTTTTGTTTCAGAGTAAGTAGGAAAAATGAGCCAGTTTAGGTCTTCCCATCCCCCTGAATACTGTGAATGGCAAAGCATCTAAATCTGCCAAGTTGTTGTTGTTGTTGTTAGGTGCCGTCGAGTCGGTATTGACTCATAGTGACCCTGTATACAACAGGGGAACACTATTGTCAGTGCTTCTCTGCTGTTCATAGGGTTTTCAATGGCAGATTGATTTTTGAGAGGGGGTTGCCAGGTCCTTCTCCCAAGCCTACAGTATCTGATGTTCCCTGGCGGTCTCCCATCCAAGTACTATCCAGGCCCGACCTTGCTTAGCTTCCGAGATCTGACGGGATCGGATGCCACAGGGCTACGGCTGCAGGCAAATCTACAATAGACTCTTAAAATTACAGAGGTATGCCATAATATGTTATTCTACCTAAAATGAGACTATTTTACATTTCTTTTCTCACTGAAAAAAACACAAATTCACAAAAGGATTGATAATTGGTTTTGGAAGTATAAAATTTTTGGAAAGTTGATGTGTCAGCAGTTGGATGAGACGCTAACTTTATAGAGACAGGTTCTAGGATCTGTTTGCTGGTCAGTAAACCCTGGTTAGGTGCTCACCAGGCCTCAGGTATTGCTGTGAAGTAAAGGGTATTCAAGATGAGTAAGACCTCACTGTTGCTCTTGACACCACAGCAAACCATTTTCTAGTCTCTGAGAACTTGGTAAATTCTAATCATTTGCAGACAAACCTCTCTCTTCTACTAGGCCAGCAATTTGCTCTAATGCACAGGCCTTATAAAAGTAGGTTTTATCCAACAGTTCATAATTGCGTCACTGGCTTCTCTTGCTCTGAGTGGCAGAAATAAAGGTCACATGCTATCCTCTGGGAAAGAAAGCAATAATTAAGGCTAAGTAGCTTTATTTTTTCTCAAAGATTTTTGACAGTCTATAATGGTATATTTCTGCCAAACACACATAAAAGCATGAAGTCAATAAAAGAAAAATGAGGATATAAAATATATGTATGTGTATACATATGTATACATATATATATGTATATATACATATGTATACATATGTATACATATATATATATATATATCACGGCAATTTTTCTGCATGGGATATATACACAAAATTAAATCTAGCATCACAATAAGTGATCTTTATGATCATAGGCTTGATATGCGCTCTACCACATACCATGGGGTGGTGAAGAGACAATAAATGTTTTGGGAAAAAGTGCTTTCAAATTTGGTTCACTGTCATAGGAAGGTAAGTCCTGGTGGTACTTATCAGAGTTGTTTTTAAAAAAAAAGAATTATAGGAGATACATAGGATGTTAGGGATGAAAGAATATAGCAAATAAGCAAACAAAAATTCACAGGCTTTTTGTTTTTTTGTACTGGGAGTTGAACCCAGGGCTGTGCGCATACTCTGCAAGTGTTCTACCACTGCGCTGCAACCCCAGCCCACCTTTTCATTTTCTTTTTTTAAAACTTTGAGTCACAGTCTTGCTAAGTTGCACAGGCTGCCTCTGGCCTTGAACTCATGATCCTCTTGCCTCAGACTCCCAAGTCACTGGGGTTACAGGTATGTACCACCAAGCGCCTGGCTTAAAACTCACAGTTATTTAGATGAAATTGGCTATAGCAGTACTGGGGAGGAGGAGGAACGAAGCTGGATATGCTTTGATCCCAGATAATACTTTAGTTAAAACATATTTTTAAAAGGGTCTGTTCAAAATGATCATTTTAAGCGAAAGCAAACCTGCCACATGTAATTATTTCAACACCTTTAAGTCACCTGAGTCATGTTATCCCACTTAAGAAACACTGTGCCAGTCCCAGATCTAGGTCTACGCAGTAGACAGTAAGCATGCATTATGACTAGGGTGGTTCAGCTATCGATGAACTGGCCCTAGGTCTGAGGTGCTAGCTACAGGGCAGGCAGTCAGCAATCACAGGGATGTCTGTACCAGATTTTCTAGTACCACCCAAAGTTGTGATGTGGTGGTCCAGGCCTGCTAAATCGAGAGAGGTGAATGATGGCTCAACAAAACCACCTGGGGACAGAATGTAAAACATGATTTCTCGAAGGAAATGAAAATAGCAACAAAAAAGATTTGTTAGACTCACACAAATGAAAAAGAACTGACATATTATGTAAAATTCAAGGTGTATTGAATTTACAGTACAAAATTAAAGCCTTTTACTAAGTTCAAATTTCAGTATGGTTTATGTCCATTCAAGAAGGAAGTAATAGTTAGGACGTCTACTACTATTTCTAGTTTAAGACACCTGCACACTTATTTATATAGTGGTACATATACTTTAGGGTCTGGATGTGTATGCTCAAAATATTGATTTTGATCTATCAATATTACTATCATTCTTCCAGAGTTAACTTATTCCATAATCCTGAAACCCTTATGCAAAGGAATAATTAAAATGGAGTTTAATACTAGCAGGTTTTAGAAATGTTGCAAAGAGTTCTCTCTAAAGAATTTTGTAACACAGGAGAAGAGCAGCCTGGGCTAAGGGAAAGAGAGGACCTTATGACCTTACCTTGATCACCCCCTTATCCTCGAACAGTGGAAGCGTGATTTAATTACAGTTTAATGATTTCAGCAGGATTTTTGTTTTGCAAACACAAACTTAGAGAAAAGAAGTGAATGTACATTTACTGTCCAAGAAAAAAAAAAAAAAAAAGAAGAAGAAGTCTGCAAGTGCCTTCTGTGGGTGTACCTGTACTGTGGATGCTGGGGCTCCCGTGGAGAGGGCCTCCCCACGACCACCGGTTATACTTCTGCTTTGGTTTCTGGCTTCTTTCCATTGTACGGCGTACAACAGCTTCATGGCGTTCCTTAAATGGAACAGAGTGGCTAATGGTTAGATTCAAGCTAGCAGTTTGAAATTTCTAAAACTTAAAGTAGGATGGAGTGAAGAATACAACAATTTTCCACCTTGCTATGATGCTCTTTATTTATTTGCTAAATAACTTCTACGCTTTATCTTATCTACAGCCATACCATCCTGGCATTCGATCTTGTCAGATCTTGGAAGTTAAGCAAAGTTGGGGCTGGTTAGTACTCTGGTGGGAGACCATTTGGGAATACTGGATGCTGTAGGTTCGGGAGGAGGACCTGGCAGCCCACTCCTGAAACAATCAGCCATCAAACCCCTGTGAATAGCAGAGAAGCACTGTCACACATAGTGTTGAGCATGGCACAATGTTGGGTAGTGTTTTATTCTGTTGTACATACGGTCACTATGAGTCGGACCCCACTTGATGACACCCAACAATAACAGCAATATGCTTTACCTTAAGGTGGGAATTATATCAGTCTTGGAAGGTTACTTCACAGTTCATCAGTCCTTTGGGGTACAGCCGACACTCAAATGAATGACCCCCACTACTGGTTGTGATGCTTCATCAACACGCAGAAGCATGGAAGTACAGGTCTTCACTAAAACTGATGCTTAACACTTATAGTTCCATCTTCTAGTAACTTACTTATTTTTAAGATAGGGTCTCACAATGTAGCCCAGGCTGGTCTCAAACTCACAATCCTCCTGTCCCCAGCCTCCTGAGTGCTGGGATTACGGGTGTGCACCATGAAACCCAGTTTATTTTTTTGTGGCGCCAGGCATTGAACCCAGGGCCTGGCATATGCTAGGCAAGTGCTCTTCCACTATATACTCAACTCTGTATGGCACCATATTTTAAAAATGGAATTCAGAATCTGAAGACATGCATAGTTCTTGACTCCATCATTTACTGAGTTGGATGACCTTGTGTAACTGACCCATTCTAAGTCTTAATTTCAATTTTTGCAAAAGCTAGTATATACATTTACTTAAGGGTTAGAGAGTGTTAAATGAGGTATCTATCTGAAAATGTTTACAAATGGCAAGGCCCGACAGAAACCCACTTACTAGGAGTGATCTGAAGACTTCAGTACATTTGGAATGAACATTACAAGTTAGAGGTTTAGATCAAAGAAATGGGTGTTCAAAGTTCCCATGCCCACAGTAACCCACTCTCCATCCATTCTCCCCCTATCTGCTGCGTCTCCACCCCCTGAGCACCTGTGGCTCTCTGTAGATAATTCCTGAGACCAGGGATCCTGGTACCTACCTGGAAGTTCCAGAGGACACACACCATGTTTGGGAAGTAGAAGAACTCTCGCTCACTCAGGGGTCTCACCTTGTCTTCCTCTAGCCTCTGCCTTCGCTTCTCCTCCACAGCGGCCCTCCTCCGCTCTTCCTTCTGCCGCTGCTCCTCCAGCTTCTTCTTCCTCTCTTCCAGGTGCTTCTCATAGTGCTGCCTGGCTCGCTCTTCTCTTTCTAGCCAGATGATTTCTCGTGCAGCTTCAGGGGGAGAAACAGGGAAATCCAACACAGGCAGCTTTAAAACGTGAGTAGCCATGGCTGTGTAGGTGATCTATGCTTAACAAACTGTGTTCTGTGTTCTTGTATTGACCAAGCTTGGCCTTTTTTCTTTTTCTTTTTCTTTTTTTGAGGCAGGGACTCTGTATGTAGCCCAGCTGACCCTGAACTCATGATCCTCCTGCTTTAGCCTCCTGTATGCTGGGATTACAGGCATGCACCACCACACCCAGCTCCCAAGCCTATCCTCAAATTCCCAGGAAGAAAATACCATGGTACTATTAATTTTTAGAATTTTTAGAATATTTTTTAGAATTTTTAGAATAGAGTTCCAGGAAGATGCACTGAATTCTATTCTTTAAGAACCTATGCAGCCTGCTAGTTTGGTATAGGATAAGACATATATTGCACTCTGTGGTGTCAATCCTGATATTGATATAATGCTCTTAAAATCAGTAATACCATCTGTCTCCCACCCTCTCTCTCTCTCTCTCTCTCTCTCTCTCTCTCTCTCTTTTTTTTTTTTTTGTGGTACTGAGGGTTGAACCCAGGGTCTCCCGCTTGGATGCTTTGCAAGTGCTGGACGAATGAGCTGCACCCCCAGCCCACTTTTTTTTTACTTTTTGAGACAGGGTATCGCTAAGTTACGCAGACTGTCTCTGATCTTGAACTTGCGATCCTCCTGCCTCTGCCTCCAGAGCTGCTGGGATTACAGGCGTGTGCCATCTTGCCCGGTGCTATCTGTCTCTTTTTAAAAAATCTGATGTCTTCTAGTTATGACTACATATATACAACATACCATCAGTTCTCTGGGAATATGAAAAATATGTGGTAGAAAATAATTAGCTGATAAGTGATGTATTAAGTTCCTCACAGGTCCATCACACTGAGTCAGCCAAGTCACGTGAAGGATCCCGTAAGAGGCTGTTCTGGTGTCTGAAGGGTTTTCAATATAGTTAAATGATACCTACCCAATTAAAAGCCAGTGAAAATGTACAGTTCAAAAAACATTGTTCAGTGATGGAATGTTTTTTTCCCCCTCTATATAATATACTTCCTTCTTCATTTTAGGGGACAAAATGACCCAGTTATTTTCTTTATCATGATATTTCCTTCAGCTGTGATAACATCTATGAGTTAACACCACTCTAGGCAAAAATGTCCAAACAAAATTTAGAGAATAAATCTTATATCATATAAATTAGAATGTTACTTTTTAAAGAGAAAAACTAGAAATTTGGAATATCTCAGCTTCCTGTAAATATTTAACACTAAACACTCTGTGCTTGTGATGGCATTAAGTCTTTCTCAAAGTTAGTCATTTGAGGACACAAATCAACTGAAATAGATCTGAATGGACTTTGGTTAAAGGAGGAGGACAAATTCAGGATGAATCCATCCTCCAATATTCAGGGTTGGTGTGTGTGGAGTGCTGAGGTTGCATCATGAGAGGTCTGGGTTCTCCTGGCAGCTCTGTGGCCATGGAGTGCTGAGATTTCAGACACACCCATTTGGATTTCAGGTTTTCTCTTGCCTAAAGCCAGGAAAGGGACTGGGATTTAGCTCAGTTGGTAGAGCTATGCTCTTCATTCTCTGAGGTCCCAAGGTTGATTTCTAGCACTGCAAAAATGGGAGAAGGATGTAGCAATCCACACTCCCGAGGCAATCCCGAAACAATCAGCCATTGAAAACCCTATAAGGGTCACTATGAGCCAGACAGGACTCCAGGGCAACTAACAGCAACAAATCGAGGGAAATGATCTTCAAGGTTCCTTTCAATGTGCAAAACCCATTGTTCTAAAGAATTTCTGAGCCTCAAGTTAAAAATGTACTTCAAGAAAAAGCACGTGTTTGATACAATATTCACTGAAAGAACAAATACGTTGTGAGAATACATCTTAAAGTTAAGAGAAAGAGAACATAATTCTGACTCTTTAGATGAACTTATTTTGATTAAACACCTCATGTACATAAAACCTTTTGGATTTTCTATATGAGAATGTCTTTTTTGAATGTGTATGTGCTGCTGAAGCAAGCACAATAAATGGGATACCTTACTGGCAGGCTTTTAATGACTCTATACATTTTAATTCATTTAAAAGGTGGATTTGCAGTCATTTTCTCAAAGCTTAAACAGAACAAGATATTAAAAGATGAAATGACTGTCTTACTCTTATTTTGGACCCTCTTATATTCCATTTCTTTTTGAGAAATGTACACCATGCATGGGCTGGGATTTAGCTCAGTGGGTAGAGCGCTGCGCTGCAGTCTCTGAGGTCCCGAGTTCAATTCCCAGCACCGCAAAAATGGGAGAAGGGCCTGGCAATCCACTCCCAAGGCAATCCCGAAGCACTCAGCCATTGAAAACCCTCTGAGGGTCGCTATGAGTCGGATACTGACTTGATGGCACCTAACAACAACAACAACACCATGCATACTGTACTGCAGTATAGCTACCCTTCTGCATCTGGCTGTTTTCACTTAATATCTCTTAGAGATCTTCCCATATCAACACATGAAAATACGACCTAACAATATTTTTAATGGCAACATAGTAGTTCATTATATATGCACTCTATTTTATATAACCAGTTATCTATTAGGTTATTCAAATTGTTTCTAGCATTTTTCTAACTCAGACTTGAGCAACACCATTGAACTATCACAAATTTCCGTGTAGATGTGTGGTTATACCCATGTAGAAGTTGTTGTTGTTGTTAGGTGCTGTCGAGTTGGTATCCGACTCATAGCGACCCTCTGTACAACAGGGGAAACACTATTGTCAGTGCTTCTCTGCTGTGCATAGGGTTTTCAATGGCAGATTGATTTTTGGGAGGGCGTTGCCAGGTCCTTCTCCAAGCCTACAGCTTCTGGTGTTCCCAGGCGGTCTCCCTTCCAGGGACTAACCACGCCTGACCCTGCTTAGCTTCCGAATCTGACGGGATCGGATGCCACAGGGCTATGGCTGCAGGCCATGTAGAAGTAGAACTCCTAAATAAAAGTAAATATATATTTAAAATTTTGAAAGATATTTGTCTGGGGAAATAGCTCAGTGGTAGAGTGCTTGTCTAGCACGTGAGAGGCCTGAGTTGGATGCAAAAAATAAAATCTAATAGTTGGCTGCATTCCTCTAATCCCTCAAACTATAGTCCTTGAATTTTATATCTCATTTTGAGGGAAATTTCAGATTCTTTGAGGCCTCTTATAAACATAACATATTCCTTTCCTGTAAGAGATCCATAAACCAAGCTAAAATGAGAAAGATGTTTGGAAAATATTAAGAAAACATCAAAAACTGCCAGATGCCATAATGTGCACCTGTAATCCCAGCAGCTCAGGAGGCTAAGGCAGGAGGATCATGAATTTGAGGCCAGAGGCAGCCTGTAGAACTTAGACTCTGTCTTAAAATAAAAAATAAAAAGGGGGCTGGGGTTGCGGCTCAGTGGCAGAACACTTACACAGCATGTGCAAAGCCCTGGGCTCAAACCCCCCAGGATTGAAAAACACAAACAAAAAAGAAAATAATACAAAATAAGATAAAATTTGTAAAATAAGAGCTAATGCATGCATTATTTTTTCTTAAATAATGTTTTCCAGGCTTTCTTGCCTATGAACGTTTGTGATTTTATTTCTTCATTAAACTCGCCTGATTTCTAAAATCCTATTTGGCCTCAGGGGCTGGGATTTAGCTCAGTGGGTAGAGCGCTGCACTGCAGTCTCTGAGGCCCTGAGTTCAATTCCCAGCACCGCAAAAATGGGAGAAGGGCCTGGTAATCCACTCCTAAGGCAATCCTGAAGCATTCAGCCATTGAAAACCCTATGAGGGTTGCTATGAGTCGGATACCGACTCGACAGCACCTAAAAACAACAACAATTTGGCCTCAACATCTTAATTTGGCTTCCTTGTTACTGCTTTCAACACAGTCTCTTTACTCTAATTAGACAAAGCTCTTTACTGGGAGTCCCAGGAAAACATGCTTCTCTAGTATCTTTGCTTCTGTTCCAACTCTGCTGAGAAAGCTGCCATTATTTAAAATCCCAGTTCCTCCAACCTTTAAGGCAGTTGTCTCCTAATTGTAATGTGTGTCAGAATAACCTTTGGAAGTCTGGCAGTGTGAGGAGGGAAGGGGAGACTCTCTAGTCAAAGTGCAAATTCCTGGGCTCCAATGCTTATATCCAGGCTGGGATTTAGCTCAGTGGGTAGAGCGCTGCGCTGCAGTCTCTGAGGTCCCGAGTTCAATTCCCAGCACCGCAAAAATGGGAGAAGGGCCTGGCAATCCACTCCCAAGGCAATCCTGAAGCACTCAGCCATTGAAAACCCTATGAGGGTCACTATGAGTTGGATACCGACTCGACGGTACCTAACAACAACAACAACAATGCTCATATCCAGGTTTACTAATTCTAGGACTGGGCCCAATAATTTCTGAGGGAGGGAGCAGTACTGGGGACTGAACCTAAGGCCAGATGCACTTTTTTATTTTAATTTTTTTTGCAGAACTAGGGGATTGAACCTAGGGCCTCATGCATGCTAAGCAAGTGCTCCACCACCAAGCTGCACCCCTAGTTCCTTTTCTAGTTTTTATTTTGAGGCATCATCTTGCTAAGTTGTGCAGGCTGCCTCTGGCCTCGAGCTTGCGATCCTCTTGTGTCAGTCTTGTGAGTTGCGGGGATGACAGGTGTGTGCCATGGTGTCCAGGAATAATTTGTATTTCTAATAAAACCCTGCAGGTATATGAGAGGAGTGGTCCACTGATGGCATGTGAAGAAACCATGCACCATATAGTCTTCTACAGAAGCTTCCAGAGCTCACTGCTGCGCTTGTGACATCTACCACAAACTTAGCTATTTCCTACAATCTGATTTCAATGTGGCAAAGGTCTCTCCCTGCCTCCCTCTCCTTCTCCACAATACCTTTCACAAGCTGAACATACCCAAGGGTCTTAATGATTATTTCCTGGTTCACTGAGAATTACTTCCTGATTCATTGACCCATAACTGTGTGGTCTTGGGGAAGTTACTTAAACTCTGTAGGATGAGTTTTATCCGGGTGAGATGTGGGTAAAAATAGAACTCTGCTCATGGCTGTGAGGATTAAAAGAATAACTATACTTAAAGTGGTGAGAATCATTTAAGAAAGTTTAGCTATTCTATCATCTTTGTTATCATTTCAATTCAGAAAATTAAAAGTAGCTTTCAGGTTGTGTTATAAGTCACAACAGTACTCAACATTATTACAATAATAATTAGTTTTACCCTAAATAATGTTTTGAAGGAAGAATATATTTTATTCAAACTTTTGTTCCACTTCTATTTTCTACCAGGAAGTGGAGATCCTATTGCAGCAGGCTCTTTAAATAATTGTCTGTAAACAATCGTACAAAGAATAGGCAAGCAATGTTGAAAGAGCAAACAACACTTTTTGGTTACTTCAGAGCATGCTGGTGTGTCCTAAGATGAGTTGCTAAGAACACATAATGTGATCTTTTAAACTGAAGGATAAAACATGAAAGATCCTAGCATTTTAGTAAGAACTGAAAGTTAATTTAATCCAAAAGTTTTAGTAATTTAAAGTACTTCCTATAGATGATAAGGGCTGGGGTTTAACTCTTTTCGTAGGGTTCTATTGTTCGATTGCTCGAAGGCCCTGAGTTTGATTCCAGTACTGCATAAATGGGAGAAGGACCTGGCAGCAGATACAATCTGCCATTGAAAACTCTATGAATAGTAGAGAAGCACTGACACAATGCTGGGCATGGCACAGTGTCAAGAAGTGCTTCCCTCTGTTGTAAGTAGGGTCATTATGAGTTAGACCCAACAGCACCTAACAGCAACAATAGATGATAAATAATGCCAACGTTGTATATATTCTCATTTAGAAATGAGAATTCTGAATACAAGGAAAAAAATTAGCAATACTGTGACTGAATGTGTCCCAACCCCAAATTTGTATGTAAAAGCTCCAACCCTCATGTAACTATATTTGAAAATAGGGCTTTTAGGAGGCAATGAAGATTAAATAAATTCGGAAGGGTGGGGTCCTAATCTCATAGGATTAGTGTCATTTTAAGATGACACACCAGGGAGCTCCCTTTCTCTTTTGATGCGTGTGCTCAGAGGAAAGACCAAGTGAGGACAAAGGGGTCGTCTGCAAGCTAGGAAGAAAGCCCTCAGCGGAACCCAAACCAAACATTGATCTGAGACTCCCAGCCTCCCAAACTGTGAAAAAAGATTCTGCTGTTTAAGCCACTCAGTCTATGGTATTTGTATGGCAGACTGACACAATTCATTCATGTGGTATTTAAATCAATAACAGTGACTTAATTTCATAAAGAGGCAGTGATACCACACAGTCAAAGTGACCAGAGATAACACCAGTGTTTAGGTCTTGATTCTGCTTACTAATGCTGTGTTATCTTGGGAAAATTAGCCAACTTCTTCTTTTTCTAAATTAGAGAAATATAGATACTTCTCTATAGAGAAAACAAGATAATTTCTAAGATTTTTTTTTTTTTTTTTGGACAGGGGCTTACTATGTAGCCCAGGCTGACCTACAACTTGTTATGTAGCCCAGGCTGGGCTTGAACTCTTTCTCCTGCCTCAGCCTCCTGAATGCTGGGTTTATAGGCATGTACCACCAAAACTGGATTTGTTTTGATTTTGAGTGTTAAAATTTTAAACTTAGGGTTGGGTGGATATAGCTTAGTGGTAAAGTACTTGCCTAGTATGTACAGGGCCTTGGGTTCAATCTCCAGCACTGAAAATTTTTTTTTAAATTTTTATGCTTTATCTCAGTAGTCATTGCGATCACTTACATCCAAATGTCATTTTTCATGTTACTCTGAATATACTGCATAGATGTGCTAAGTATTTCTTCTCAAAAAACAATCTACTAGCTTAGTCTAGATCATCTATTCTAGGCAAGTTCTCTACCATTGAGCCACATCCCTATTCCTTAGCTCATCAATTCTAGAAAGGAGGTAGTGGAAAGGAAAAACTAGAACATCAGAGATGGAGAAGCACAAATATTTTACAGGACTTTCCTTGGAGTATTTGTGTAGGAAACGCTATTTTGTTTTGCTTAATAGCCAAAAAATGAGAATGAAATGGTAACCACTAGTGGAATGGAAAAATACAACTTCCAAATTAATAATGGAACTGTGGAATCAGTATTTATTTGCGTCAAAATAACCCCTACTTCCATACCAGATACATCCCCTTTCCATAAAAAGGGAAAAAAGGGGGAGAAAAAATTAAAAAATAAGCTTGTTGTTGTTAGGTGCCATTGAGTTGTGTCCGAATCATAGCGACCCTCACAGGGTTTTCAATGACAGATTGTTTCGGGATTGCCTTGGGAGTGGGTTGCCACATCCTTCTCCCATTTTTGTGATGCTGGGAATTGAACTCGGGACCTCAGAGACTGCAGAGCGGCGCTCTACCAACTGAGCTAAATCCCAGCCCAAAAAATAAGCTAGAAGGAATAAAATCAAGCCTATTAAAAGTGAGTGGGAGAAGGACCTGGCAACCCACTCCCAAAAATCAATCCATCATTGAAAACCCTATGAATAGCAGAGAAGCACTGACAATAGTGTTTCACCTGTTGTATGTAGGGTGGCTATGAGTCAGACACCGACTTGACGGCACCTAACAACAACAACAACAATTAAAAGTGAGAGTTTTTGATGAGGCTAAAACCAAAAACACCTAAAATGCTATGTAAAGAAATAAACCTAAAGGTAGAGTGTAGCTCAGTGGAAACACCATTGCCAAGCATGCAGAGGCCCTGAGGTTGATCCCTAGCAACACACAGACAGACAGACAGACAGACAGACAGACAGACAGACAGACACACACACACACACACACACACACACACACACACACACTACTACTACTACTACTACTACTACTACTACTACTACTACTACTGCCAGGCAAAATAGACTTGAAGTTCAAACGAGGAAAAAGAGCCAAGAAAGTTAATAGTCCCAAGATCACATGGGCTAAAAAATAGTTAGGATTTTAATTCAGCTGTGGGTCCAAAGCTTACATTCTCAGTTATTACACATTACCACCTCTATATTCACTTCTGGCTGTTTCAAATTTCCACCTGAATATTCAGTTAGATTCATTACATAACCTGACATTCCTCCCAGCCCCAAACTGGACTCTGCTGTCTCCTCTTTTCTGATATCAGATTTGTGAGACTACATAGTCTAAAAAGTTACAGAACTCAAGGTCTTCCTTGATTCTCTCTCCTGGATGCTCCATCCCAACTCAAACATGTCCAAAAAATGGACCCTGTCATGTTCCATCAAATGATCTCTCTAAGCAGCAAGGCCTCTCCCCAGTTCTTGCTACAGTGTTAAGCTCTCCTGCCTTTCCTACTTTGGATGCCTAGACTTTCACCTCTTCAGATCTGTCCTACTTGTTACCTCAGACACAGATTCCACAGAAAACAAATCTGGAAAACCTGTTAGTTCCCCCATGTTCCCCTGTCCAACTCCTTAGAACGGCCTTACGGTCATGAACCTTTACATGTGCTGTCTCCAAAATATCTCTTCCATCTTGCAAATGTCTATCCTTCAAGTCCTTGGTCAAATGCCACTTCCTCCTGAGGACACTGTCCTGAGGGGCAAGTCAAGGTGTTCCACCAGTGCTATTCTGACTTCTATCTGTCCTTACACTCCAGACTATAACTGCTCTCCTTTTTCGTAATTGGCAAGTTCTTTGCTATATTCACAATGCCTAGCTTAGCAGATGGTCAAAGAACATTTGAATAAATGAACTAAAGAGTTAAAAGAGAGTGGAGATGGAGCTCAGTGATGGAGCACTTGCCTATGTGTGCAAGGTCCTGGGTTCAACTCCCAGTACCATAACACATAGACATACACATCAAAAGGTAAAAGTATAAAATGACTTTCAAGCAAGGTGATTTACATTGGGCCTTGATGATAATTCAAAGCCTTCTCAACTTGTCACTGAAGTTGTTCTTCCATGTACCTTTCATTTCATTATACAGTGAAGTGTCTGGTAAGAAATGTGACTGCAGGATACCCATGACAGTGTCTCCTGTCCCAGCCCAGCCTTCCTACCTTGCCTGCTCCATTATACACAAAGGCTAATGGGACTGAGGTGCCGGGACAGCAAGTTATTCATGTGGAAGAGCAAGAGCTTCCTTTACATACATGGGTGGAGTGATTTTTGCGATAAGAAAGCAAAACAAAGAGATAAAAAGTTCCCAGGAATTCTTATCTGTGCTTAGCCTCCCTAGAGTAATGGAGTTTTGCCAGACAGATCAATGGCTCTCCTTGGAATTTTTTGGATGTTGCCTCAGCCTTAATGCCCTGCTCCTCTTAGGATGCTGCTATTTTCCTCCCATGGCTGGCTCATGAACCCCTCCCAGGAGGCACAAATCCCCTCTATCTGCCACTCCTCAGTTTAGAAACGTTAGGCTTCTCCGTTCCAGGCACCTACGCCAGTTCTGTGGAATCACGTGATCGCTATCCTCATCTTACTTTAAGCTGACACCCAGTAAGCATTGTCTTCACAGCCACTCTAGAGGGCAGACGCAGCCATTAAACTTGTTAGGAGACGTCTGAGACTCACAGAAGTGAAGTCACCTGCCTGATGTCTCACGACAAGCAGACAGAGCAGGCAACGGAGCTGGAATTCACATTCTGGATGGTCTGACTCTAGAAGCAAACAATGAGCCATTCTGCTCAGGGACCCAAGCTGAAACCTCCCCATGCCTAACGCTCCTCCCCCACCTTGGGAGAAGGTGGGCATCCACACACGAAGGCCTCTTAGCCTTCATCATCATATGCTCGGACACCCTTCACTTTTCAGGTTTTTAGATCCTTTTATTTTCACTCTGAAAGGCAATGTAAATTTGGGAGACAAAAATAATGGCTGCTTAGTCACATGACTCCTTTCAAGTTAAGGCCAAGGTCTCTGCTTGCCTCATCCTTCAGGCAACAAGCATTTTATTCTTTCCAGTCCCAAGCCTGACTCATGATGCAGCTGCTTTGGTATGCGCTAATGTCCATACTTTCCCACTGAGGAGCATATGCATCTTTGAGCTGTCTATTACCTGCCTGCCTGATTTAGGGGCTTTTGTACATGTCTTCATTAACTGCCAACTATAGGAGACTTGGATGCCAAGACTGACTATAGATCAGCCAAAGTTTATCCATTTGATAGTTGGATGATAAAGGCTGCTTCTTTTTTTCTTCTTTATTTTTAATTTTTTAATTTTTAATTTGTTTTTTGGTGGCACTAGGAGCTGAACCCAGGGCCTCGCACATATTTTGTAAGTGCTCTACCACTGAGCTGCACACCCAGACCTCCTTTTATTTTTTATTCTGAGATGTTGTTGTTAGGTGCCACCCAGTTGGCTCTGACTCATAGTGGCCCTATTTACAACAGAACGAAACACTTTCCAACACTGTACCCGGCGCTATTGTCAGTGCTTCTCTGCTATTCATAGGGTTTTCAATAGTGGATTGTTTCAGGAGTGGGTTGCCAGATCCTTCTCCCTAGCCTGCAGCACCTAGTATTTCCAGGCAATCTCCCATCCAAGGACTAACCAGACTGGACTCTGCTTAACTTCTTAGATCAGGAGGGATTGGATGCTAGAGTGCTATGACTGTAGACTATTTTGAAATAGGGTCTTGCTAAGTTACTCAGGCTGCTTCTGGCCTTGAACTTTTGATCCTGCTGCCTCACCCTCTGGAGTTGCTGGGTTTATAGTCATGTGACACTGTACACTGAAGGACTGCTTCCTTAATGCCTATATTATGCTGTTGTTGTTAGGTGCCACTGAGTTGAGTCCGATTCATAACAATCCCTCAGAGTTTTTTTTTTATTGGAAATTTTTAATGTACAACTTAATGTGTTTCATTCTGACATGCATTTCATTGTGACATTTCCATATATGCGTTTCATTGTACCTTGCACAGATAAGTTCCCCCTTACCCTCTTGTGCACCTCTTCCCCACCTTCCCACTCCCCCCCAACTGACCAGAGGCCTCTCTTCCACTTGCATGTCCCTCATAGGGTTTTCAATGGATGATTGTTTTAGGATTGTTTCAGGAGTGGGCTGCCTTGTCTTTCTTCTGTTTTTGCAGGGCTGGGGATTGAACCTGGGTCCTTAGAGAGTGCAGAACAAGTGCTCTACCAACAGAGCTAAACCCCAGCCCCAAGGCCTACATTATAGTCTATATATTTACTTTCTTTTTTTCTTTTCTTCTGCCTATCTTTTTTTTTTTTTTTTTTTTTTGCAGTACTTGGGGTTGAACCCAGGGCCTCACACCTGTATGCTCTGCAAGTACTGGACCACTGAGCTGCACCTCAGCCCATTTTTTTCACTTTTTTGTGACAGGGTCTCACTAAATTACACAGACTGCCTCTGGTCTCAAACTTGCGATCCTCCCGTCTCCGCCTCCCGAGCCGCTGGGATTACAGGCGTGCGCCACCACGCCTGGCTCTTCTGCCTATCTTTAAAGAGAAAAATCCCTTGTCAAAACAAATGACTGTCCTAACCAAATAACGTGAAGGATAGGATCTGCAGGAGTTTCACATACAGCCCTACCCAAGGCAAGAGCATTAGTGATTGTTTCCTAATTAATACTAACTTACCTACCAGTATTTCATCTACCTACCAGCTACATTCATCTGCACTTAGAATACACAGCCGTACCATTCACCTAACACTCAACAAACAACTGTTGAACAATGACTATGTGCCAAGCTGTTCTAGCTACTGGGCAGTAGAAATGGAGGAGTTAAAAAAAAAGACATGAATCTCTTCTGTTAAAGAGCACACATACTTTAGCGGAGTCTGATATAGTGAAGGCATAAGTAAAATATATACATGCTTGTATGTTGACAATGCTAGGGAGAAAAGGGAAGTTCTGGTTGGCAGGAACTGCAAATTTGAGCACAGTGGTCAGGGAAGGCCTCACTGAGAAAGTAGCCTTTAATGAAACATGCAGGAGGAAAGGGAATGAGCGACGTGCATTTCTCAGGAACACCATTCCAAGTGGAGTGAAGAGCAAGTGTAAATCGACCCTGAGTCAGGGGCGCGCCTGATGTGTTAAGGAACAGCGTGGAGGCCAGCGAGGCTGGAACAGAGAGGATGAGGGAGAGGACATCAAGGGTACTGGGACATCATAAAGATTCCAGTTTTTACTGAGTGAGATGGAAAACCATTAGAAGGTCTGGAACACAGAAACGACACGGTAGGCCATATTGTAAGTGGACTGAATTAACTGCTGCATTGAAAGCAGACCCCATGGGAATAAGAGGAAATAACAGAGGCAGCTGGGACCCTGGAAATATGTGGGTGAGAGGGTTTGATGGCTTGGGCCCAGGTGTTAGCAGTTAGCAGCACGGTTGTGAGAAGTGGTTATATTCTGGATATACTTTGCGAGTATTTGCTGCTGCACTGATTATGGGATGTGAGGGAAATAAACTTTAGGTAAAATGTTATGTACCCCTTGATTTTTTATTATCTGTCTCCAGGAGGGTAAGAAATTTATCTTCACTTCAATATCCCTAGCATTCTGGGCTTAGGAATGTGGTTACACATTAACTATTAGTTGAATGAGCACATGAATTAAAATAACACAAAGTGCTTTAAAAAGGAAGAGGTGGTTAGTTTTACTCTAAGTTGTCAAGTAAAAAAATTCATACTTCACATAAATACTATATACTCCGATCCTTGTAATGGTTTCTGAAGAAAAATCCATCACAGGATCTACTACTCCTAATAGACTTGAGGGCTAGCCAGAGGTCAATGCATAAAATTTTCTCAGAAAAGTTGGCAGAATCTTCCCTAACACTTCTTTTTTGTCCTTCTGTTCTGTGTCAGCCTGGAGCCAACACAGCACCTATACCCCTCCCTTCCGAGGGAGGCACTCACATTGGGAGATAGGCCCGGCTCCTGAGCCTTCAGGAAAATCCATCACTCCTCTACAGCACAGGGATCTTTTTCTACTTGACAGCACCTTGACTTGTTGAGGGGCTTTCTCATGGACCTTGGGCATCCTGTACACACTGAAATAGTCTTAAAGAGCTAATATGGCAGAAAGAAAACAGGGTGTGTTAACTCTTCCATCTCTCTAGAGTCTCTCAGTTACTTCTTTAGGTAAAACACCACAATGTCTATTAAAAATAAAATAAATGACATTCTATTAAATATTTTACATTACCCATTATGGCAGGCCCATGCAACAAAAAGTACAATTATGGTGTTAATTTGCCACTACATGTGATAATACATAATGAATTGTTTAGGTGTGGCTTGTCTAATGGTGCTTAATAAACATAATCTATCATTATTATTACTTCATTGAAGACTACAGAGTAATGAAATCAGCAATATTTGCTACATGTGGTTTATATTTTTCATTGTTCCATGGATTGGGAGGCTGAGAACTAGAGACCATGGTCATACTCTTTGCAAGCTTAAAATATAGTAAGGGCATTATATAAATCCATACTCTCTGCAAGCTTAAAATAAATATAGTCAGGGCGTTATACAAAAAATAGAAAAGAATTCAGTAGGGTATAAAAGCATGAGAATATGCACAAAAATTATAATTATGCAAGATATAGCATTTAGTTAAAAAATGACAGAATTTCCCTGAGAGGAAGGACTAAGATGACATCTTAGGAAGATTTAGAAGAGACAGACTGCCACTAATTATGACACAGAGCTGGGTGGTTTTAGTGATTAAGATAACATTTATTAGGATCTGAACAAGGATACTGGTAGAAGCAATCCATGTGCCTATATAAAATTTATTTTGAAAAAAAGACACAGGTAGACTTGTGACTAGATGGGTTTACATATAGGGGCTAGGGACAGGTGAAGCCCCAGTTGTAGGATTAGGCTGAGTCTCAATTTTCTATTGGTAGCTACAAGTGGCCCAATAAACCAGGGTGGAGACTTGTCAGTGAACAGTTTGGGGTCAGTCATGGAAGAGAGGATGCTTCATTCTGCAAAAGATCCACCAGGTAAGACTAGCAGTCAGAAAGACTTCAGTTCCACTAGTAGCAGAAACATTAAAAATGGCTGAAAGAAATAATTTCTTAGGGCTGGGAAAGTATTGGTACAAGAATTTAGTTGTATAGGTGTTGGATTTCAGACAATAGGGAACCATATGCTGCCTTATAAGTAGCTGGGAATATGGAATGCGTATCAAAAAAGAGAACTGAACCCACCAGAACAAACGTGAATTTTCCCTGCATAGGAAAAAACAAAATTAAACCTTAGAAGAGAGATAATGAAAGAGATGCACAAGTCAAGAGAGGGAGTGTGAAGTAATGGCCTGAATAGACTTAGATGTTATAGAAGGGTTGAGGAGACCGCTTAAAAAGCTTTTAAGGCAGAGAAAGAAAGCTTTTAGAGAACATATGCCCAACCAACTGACAAAGCAGTCTCATACCAGAAGAATTATGCCGGATTTTATGCAAAACACTCAAGGATAATGCAGAAAGAGCAGGCCACGTGACATAATCCTACCATAAAAGATTAAAGTACAACTCAGAGACTTAGCCCACAGAAAATTATTAATAGATCGTGCCAGCTTGCAAAACAGTACAAACATGCCATGCCACCAAAAGCAACACTATCAGACCTTTACCCTCCCTGTATCTGGTTTTTTAAATGATTTGAACAAAAACAAACAAACAAACAAAAACCAACTCCTCCCAAAACAAAACAAAACCCCCCAGATCCTCACAAACTTTAATGGTTTCAATGTTAATTTCAATTTACATTGAACAGTAAACAACCAGTCTCACTGGCCATTCATTTTAAACTCTCTTTCCCAGAGTTTTTGGAATATGTTTCATTGTTTCTATATGAGAAGTTTTAAAGTTTGAAAGTTCAATAACAGTTAATGTAACCAATTGTTTTTTAATTATGCACATTCCCAAGATTTTTCTATTTAGTAAGAGCCTTTGCTTATTTTTGAATATTCCAGTGCTGTCAACCCCCTCCCAAAAATCAATCTGCCATTGAAAACCCTATGAACAGCAGAGAAGCACTGACAATAGTGTTCCCCCCTGTTGTACAGAGGGTAGCTATGAGTCGGATACCGACTTGACGGCACCTAACAACAACAACAACAACCAGTGCTGTCAAAGCATCAGCAAAGAACAGTCTACCAGTAGCTGGCCAGGAGTGCCCTGTGATGTTCGTTTAGCACGAAGGGACAGGACTTTTGGAATTCAAACTTGAGAAGGGTGCTGTGGTGCCTGCCTATAATCCCAGTGACTTGAAAGAGGATCACAGTTTTGAGGCCAGGGACAGACTGAGCAACTTAGTGAGACCTTGTCTAAAAATAAAAAATAAGAGACTGGGGATGCAGCTCAGTGGTAGAGAACTTGCCTAGTATGGATGAGGCCTAGGGTTCAACACCCTAGTACCACAAAACAAAAAACAAAAATCAAACCAAAAAAGAAATCACCCTCATGTACTCTAAGGCACAACTTAAATTGGATGGTGGGTTTCTCATGACACTTTTATAGTCCCTGCCTTGTCTGTCCCTCCAGATGACTCCTCCTCATCCTCTACTTGGGAGCTCAGATGGAGCCAGCCCCTAGTTGAGTTCGGGAGTTCTGTGGGCCCTTGGTGTACCCTGTGCACATTCATTCCTGGCATACATACCATTGCGCTAGAATTGCTGTTTGCTTATCTGCCTCCCCCTAGATGGGTGCAAACCAGACAGGGCTGAGCCTCAACATTTATTCATCTTTTTATCACAATATCTTGCAAGTCAAATTTATTGAATGTGTCAATTAATAAGTCACGTTTGGTGTCATTGCGATGAATTGAAATGTACTGTATCACGTCTTAAGAAAAAAAAAAAACGTGCTGTTCAACATAATCCTTTTAGGGAGCATTTGCAGGCTCCAAGTGGAAAGTCTTTTACCTTTACAGCATGAGAAGTGCAAGCATTTTTGTATGACCAGTGTATTCTTATTTTCCACAAAAAGACCCACTAATGCTTAGTTTTGAAAAATAAAGAAACCTAAATGGAGAGGTACAAGGTAAATATATAAAAGCTCACTCACAGTGGGATTTAAACCACCTAGGAGCGGTCTCCAGATGCTATGGAACCCTTCCTAGTCAAGCAGATGTGCATCTCCTGGCCCACGAATCCACACTGTAGCTACAGGGACACATGGAGAAGTGACACCTGATTCAAGTAGGAGGGTGGGGGAGGCTCATGGGAGGGGAAAGAGTGCTAATGCTTGGATGGGTCTGAACACAGAGTATAAAATGGTGGCCATCCCGCAGAGTTTCCTTCTTCACTTGATCTTACCTAAAAGGCTGAGAAGCAATTAAGAGCTGCCTTTTTATTTTTGCTCCTGTGGAATCTCTTCGGGCCTCCATAGCTCTGCTTCCTCCTCCCTCCGTCAGTTCTGTCCACTTGTCCAACCAACCCTACTTCCGAGGGAGCAATGGGCACAGTTCCCAGGAGGAGGGAGCCCAGGGGGCCACAGCTGGCCTGCTCTCCACGAACTTATCTGTCTGCAGGAAACCTGCCAGAGACAGGGATCTTCAGGCCTGGGTAGAAACACCAGCCTCAGAAAACCAGCACAGCTTGTTTATTTCCAGCAAACGATTGAAATTTGCATCTATAAAACCTGAGCGGTGAAAGAAATGACCTCATCCAGCCATCATGGCAAGGAAGAGAACAGGCCTATGCTGAAGGGATGTTAATGAAGGAACAGGACTTGAAAATGGCTTCATGAAAGTCCATACACCTGGGTTCTTGAATGTTGTTGTTACGTGCCGTCGAGTGGTGTCCGACTCATAGTGACCCTTACAGGGTTTTCAATGGCTGGTTGCTTTGGGATTGTCTTGGGAGTGGATTGCTACATCCTTCTCCCATTTTTGTGGTGCTGGGAATCAAATTCGGGACCTCAGAGACTGCAGAGTGGGACACTCTGCCAACTGAGCTAAATCCCAGCCCCAGGTTCTTGAATAGGAATAATAAAAGGGATGGAAGGGATGGGATACCGCAGCTGGGGCTCCCAAGGGAAGTATTAACTCCTACAAGACTGTAGATCTTTAGAAAAGTATCGGTCATTCGTTGGAAGGATTTTGGCAACCTGAGTCACTCTCAGTTTTAAAACATCTACACACTCGAGACACACTGAGACAAGCTGACCTAGCATTTTATCTTTTCAAAGCGCATAAGGAGAGGATCCTGTTTCAGCAAGTTTGCATAAATGGCCATCAAAGTAAAGGAGGAGCTGGCATCAACCTCCTTGCCCAACGATCTGGAAGAGGGTGAGTGTTCCACCTTTGAATGTGCTTGTCTCTGCTTCTTGGCAAGCCAGTCCTGTGACCCAGCTTGCGAGCTGACTATAGGCAAATACTGGAGCTGCCAGCCTTTCACAAGAGCCTCCAGAAGCAGGAGGAAAAGCAGACAGCTCGGCATGAGGTCTCTGCTTCTCCTGGCAGCACAAGGGAGTGCCAGTCTATAAAGTCAACAGCAGCACTATTTCAACATGGAAGCCAGTAGGTGCTGGAGCAGTGCACGGTCTCAAGCCTTTTCACATAAAAAGAATCATGTTTATAGTCCTTATGTTTTCTCAGCTTTATAAGCTGCAACATCACTCAACTCATACACACATTCAAATCCTTCAGTGCCACATGAAATCATAAGTACAATGTACCGAGAAGTAGAAGTAATCCTGAGGCTGCGATTTACTGCTGGTTAAAACTAACCACATGCAGGCCAGGTGTGGTGGCCCACGCCTGTAATCCCAGTGGCTCAGGAGGCAGAGGCATGAGGATCACAAGTTTGAGACCAGAGGCAGTCTGTGTAATTTAGCAAGACCCTGTCTCAAACAGTAAAAAAAAAAAATGGGCTGGGGGTGCAGCTCAGCGGTCCAGCACTTGCAAAACATGCAAGCTCAAGGCCTGGGTTCAACCCCTAGTAACACACATACACAAACACACACACAAAAAACGAACCACATGCTAAACTCTGCTTCACAATCATTTGCTCAGTTATAAAAGTGACACTTTTTTAAGCTTGCCTCAACCTAGAGCAGAAAAAGTCATATTTCAATAAGAGTGTCCCTGAGTGATCAAACAAGGCCCTTGGATGCAGGGCCTGGGGTACCTAGCTGTTTCTCCCGTTCTTCACGTCGCTCCCGGGCCAGCCGCTGCCGGTCATCAACTCGTAGCACAGGTGGGGGGTCTGAAATGAGAACAGAAATAATGAGTGAATTAAAACAAACAAAAAAAGACCAAAAACAACAAAAAAGATATACACTGATAAATACCCTCTGTTGTAATAAATTTGATGAATGAAACATTAACACTAAATGACTTGCGATAATTAGTAATGTGTCCACAGTTAGTGAGACACTTTATTATTATAACTTTTCTGAGAATTCCCAAACATTTCTTCTATTTAAAAACATTACATTTGTTGTTGTTGTTGGGGGGTAATATGAGAACAATGGGGGAGGCGAACATGAGCAATGTACAATGAAATGCATGTATGGAAATGTCCTAATGAGACCCATTAAAGTTGTACACTAAAAATTACTAATAAAATAAGATTCCTGGGGGGAAAAACATTATGGGGCTGGGGATGTAGCTCAGTGGTACAGCATGTGCCTAGCATATGCAAGAGCCTGGGTTTGAGTCCTGTTGTTGTTGTTGTTAGGTGCCATCGAGTCGGTATCCGACTCATAGCAACCCTCTGTACAACAGGGGAAACACTATTGTCAGTGCTTCTCTGCTGTTCATAGGGTTTTCAATGGCAGATTGATTTTTGGGAGGGGGTTGCCAGGTCCTTCTCCCAAGCCTACAGCTTCTGGTGTTCCCAGGCGGTCGCCCATCCAGGCCTGACCCTGCTTAGCTTCCAAGATCTGACGGGATCGAATGCCACAGGGTTACGAAAATGGCATTTAGCTCAGCTGGTTTGAGTCCTAGCACCACAAAAAATAATTATTATAAAGCTGGCTGTGCTGGCGTATGCCTGTAATCCCAGTACTTGGGAGGCTGAGGCAGGAGGATTGAGTTCAAGGTCAGCTTGGGTTACACAGAGCCTGTCTCAAAAAAAACCCCCTAAAACCAAAATAATAATAAAAATTTAAAAAATTATAAAAACATCATATAAAATCATAAGTTATCTGTAAATTCTTGCTATTTTATCAATCAACATAAATGATGTTTTGCTTTACTGAACTATCAAACTTCTATTATTTTATCCTTTAAACCATCCATTCCTTCACAACATCAGAATGCTAAGTGAATTTATGCAGAGGAGATGTTTACCTTTGAGAGGTGATGGAGTCAGACAGATAGGAGTCCATTTCTATTCTGATGCCCATCTGCTATGCAAATGTGGCCAACTTAGCCACCTTTCTAAGTCTCAAGCTATGATGTGAATTTTATTACCTATAAAATGAGCACAAAACCAGAATCTACCTCACATCATTATGTGCCACTGTTCCATGTAGTGAAAAGACAGCAGCCAACAAAAAAAGACTACAACCTCAGCCCTGTGGGGTTAACTATTCTGCTCAGGAAAAAATTTAATAAACAGAATAAGTAAGCAAAATATACAGAATGAAAAAAAAAAGGCGGAAAATACAGTCTGCTAGACTAGATTAATTGCTAAGGAGACAATCAAGCAATAAAGTTTAGAACAAGAGGATATTTAAACTTTTAGATGGGGCCCAAAGAAGCCCTTGATATGACAGTCACTTTTGTGTGTAAATACCTGATGGATATGAGGGAGCTCATTATGCAGATATTTCATAGAAAGCATGTGCAAAAGCCCTGATGGTGGTTAGCAGTTGGTTGAGTACAGCCTTGCATTCTATGAGGTCCCTGGTTCCATCCCCAGCACCACAAAAGTGGGAGAAGGACTTGGCAACCCACTCTCAAAACAATCTCAAGACAACCAGCCATTGAAAACCACATGAATAGCACAGAAACATGGATAATAGTGCTGGGTATGGCACAGCACAGGGTAATGTTTTGTTCTGTTGTACAGAGGGCCACTATGAATCGGACCAGACTCGACAGCACCTAACAACAACAACAACTGTGTTCAAGAGACAACAGGGAGATCTGAGTGACTCAAGCAGAGTGAGATCAGTGTGTGATGGGGCTAGAGACCGGAGGGCCAGGTCACAGGGCTCCTTGGTCATAGTGAAGATTTTAGATTATAATGAGATGCTATGTCAGGCTTTTCTCTCTACTGAACTGACATCACATTTTTCTAATCTCACACCAGAAGCCAACCTAACACATTAGAGCAGGGGTTGCCAACCTTTTTGGCACCAGGGCCTGGTTTCATGGAAGACAACTTTTTCACAGACTGGGGTAGGGGGTTTCTTTTGGGATGATTCAAGCTTTGAGGAGCAACCCACTTCCTGCTGTGTGGCCTGGTTCCTAACAGGCTAGGGGATCTATACTAGTCCACGCCTAGAGGGGTGGGGCCCCTCTGCATTGTAGACAAAGAGTGGTGCTTCACCCACTATTTTGTTGTTGTTTTTTTCAGACAGGGTCTCACTAGAGAGCCCAGGCTGGCCTGGAACTTTTGTTCCTCCTGCCTCAGTCTCCTGAGTGCTGGGAATACAGATGTGTATCGCCATGCCCAGGTTGCATCAACAAGTTTAAGGGCCTTACATCCCGAATGCTTCTTAAACTTCAGAGAATTTGTACATTCAAAGGAAATAAGTCCGGGCGTGGTGGCGCACACCTGTAATCCCAGCGGCTCGGGAGGCGGAGGCAGGAGGATCGCAAGTTCGAGACCAGAGGCAGTCTGTGTAATTTAGTGAGACCCTGTCTCAAAAAGTAAAAAAAATGGGCTGAGGTGCAGCTCAGTGGTCTAGCACTTGCAGAGCATGCAGGCGTGAGGCCCTGGGTTCAACCCCCAGTACCACAAAAAAAAAAAAAAAAAAAAAAAAAAAAGGAAATAAGCAAAATGGTATTCTGAAGAAAGGGAGAACTGAGACCAGGATAAAGTGAGAATTAACTGATCACTTAAATAATGAGGTCTATGCACTCCTAGAAACTTCTAATTATATGACCTAAAAAAATCAACCTTATAAAAACCATATAAGCACATTATAGAAAGTTTATAAAATACAGGGGTTAATTACTATTTATTTACTCACTGCAATACTGGGGGTTGAACCCAGCAACCCAGCCCCTTATTTATTTTTTTATTTTGAGACAAGGTCTTGCTAAATTGCTCAGGCTGCCTCTGGCCTTGAACTTGTTATCTTCTTGCCTTAGCTTCCCAAGTTGCTAGGATTACAGGAGAGCACCAAGGTGTCTGACTGAATTTAATTACTTTTCTTATTTTCTTTCACAACTGAGATTTTATTGGTTGTGTTGAAGATCAGTACACAGACATTTCAATATGTACACGATTCTTAACCTACATACCAAAAACCTAAAAAGCCAGGTATTGTCTTTTTTTTAAGTTATTCCAGCTTCGAACTTGGAGGCAAATTTTCCTTAAGAGGCTATCACGTCCTTGTATCTTCAAATGATGATAATCTGTTACTGAACTCCCACCAAATCATGATTTTATGCCATAAACCCTACACACTCAAATTTTCCATCTTTCACAGCACATTAACTAAAGTGTTAGAACTTAACTACCACACCCACAGACGGCACAGAATGCACACAGCTCTGACATGCATCAATCAAGGAGTGGTTTTCTGTAGTAAACGGTCTACTAACACAACATGGGAAACAGAATTTAAAACATTCACGGCACTAAATGCATGACTGTGACTTCAAATTACCATCTAGGATGCCTTGTATTGTAGGATATAAAACTAACCCCCCCACCTACGGAATGTTGAGCCGATACTCAAGACAGTCAAAGCTTCCCATAAGTCACTCTCCACTATTTTCTGGTTGTATTAAAAAATAAACAGCCAGCAAATGATGTCACCTCTTAAAACATCATTTACACTTAATACCTGGAATGAGATGGGACTCTCTCCTTTCAAAAATGGTTTCTAGAGCTACTAAAAAAACTTGCATTTACGAAATAGTTGATAAAAAGCTTCCTCTGGATTGCACAAGGGAGGCAGGGAGCACTTGGTAAGACATGTATGAGGCATCAGACTTGGCTTCTTTCCCTTCTGCTTCATCAGAGGCTGGCCTCTCCTCATTTTTAATTTCTCCATTTTCTGCAGGTAAATCTTCTTTAGCCACTTGGGCCTGTTTTCTCTTTGCTCTCCTTTTCCCTTTTGTTTGCACCTTCTTGTCCACAGATTTATCCTTTCCTGCTGCCTTTTTTGGCTTCATTTCCACCTCTGCAGGAGCAGGTTTAGCTAATGATCTCGCCCACCTCTTCTTGGGCTCTTCCTTCACCGCCCGTTTGGCGCAGCTGACCTTCTTTTAGGGCATCTTGGTGGCACCAGGGACGCAGGCAAGTGCTGTCAGCCAGGGACGCAAGAGCCTTGGCAAAGCTGTGCTGCCTGGCCGCCTCAGCTCCTCTGGCCTCCAGAGCTGCTGGGCAAGTTTAACTACTTTTAAAACGACACTGACAAATTCTGTTAGCAGACAACATATCAATATGAAGTATGCATCCATTGTAGCTTCTTCTCAAGTACATGTCAAATTTCATACATAATTTTAAAAAGAAAGTTTTAGTAGTAACAGATGGGAGAAACACACGCTCACCTCCCCACACCAATGCTGAGTGCCCCAGGTTAAAACAACTGAAGCTCCAGCCAGGAGCAGAGGCACACGCCTGCAATCCCAGCGGCTCGGAAGGCGGAGACACTCTGTGTAACTTAGCAAGACCCTGTCTCAAAGAGTAAAAAGATGGGCTGGGGGCTCAGTGCAGTGGTCCAGCACTTCCAGAGTATGCAAGCGCAAGGCCCTGGTTCAACCCCCAGTACCGCAAAAAAACAAAACAAAACAAAACACATACAGACAAACAAGCAAAACAAAACCAAAAAAGCTGGAGCTCCCACAGTAAAGAGCCAATTCCCAATCAGGCAATGTAATGCTTCTCTTTCAAGTGCCTTCAAAAGTGTTGTTGGAAAATAGCAGGCTGGGTGGGGCAGCACCTTTTTTTCCCCTGACTTCTGTTCTATCATTTCATATGAAAATTAGGCTCTTCACAAAAAACAACCTGTATTCTATCTGGTAACATAACACACAGTGATTGCAAGATGCTAGATAATTTTGGTTGCTTTAGGAGGTTGGCACTAAAAAAATACTGAACTGCAGAGATAAAAAGTTACTGAGTTTAAACTCTGTTTCCATTCTTCAGTTTATATCAATAAGTTGCTTAGGTGCCAGAATGTCATGTTAACCTGTGACAGTGCAAGGAGCTTTAAGTAGGGACTTGTCCTGTTTGGTCACTGCTGCATTACCAATGCTTAGGCCTCTGCCTGGCAGAAAGATGCCACTCAAAAACTACTTGTTGAATCAATGAATGAGGAAATGACTTCCTTTTGTTAACTTTTAGAGGTTTTCAACTTCCATTATCATGAACTGATGAGGCAAACTATGAGCAATTCTGTACTGCTGATACTCTTAAAAATTTAAAGGCCAGCAATTAAAAATTTAGTTATAATAACTAAAACTGATAACAATTTATCTTTAAAGGTAAGTTTTTGTTTTTTTAAAAACCACAATTGAAGAATTTCAAGTAAATAGTACTTTTCACTGTGAGTCAGACGCGACTCAATGACACCAACCATATATTGCCTTTCTTCTTTTTTCTACACTTACATCATTTTCCCCAAAACCGAAATCAAAGTAAGAGAATGATTTAACATTATGTACACTCAACATCATTTCCCAATGGATTTAATATAGTTACCATAAAATTAAGTTACTGATTCTCAGAAGGAAGGCAAGTTTGAGAGTAACAGGTTTTAGTGTAAGTAAAGCTGCAGTTGAAATCTGCCTTCCACTTCGTATCTGTGATAAATGAAGTGTAGAGTGATGATCCGCAATGGAGCACTTCTAAGACTGAAAAGGGGCTGGGGAGGTTGCTCAGGGGTACAGCACTTGCCTAGCATGTGCAAGGGACTGGATTTAATCCCCAGCATTGCAAGACAAGCAAATAAGAGTAGACAAGAGTGTTATTAATACTCTGTGGTGACATGCACAAACCTGGACTGTCCTGCACAAACCTCAAGGTATGGTTGCTCTACTAGAGAACAGCTCCCAAAGGAGGAAAATCACTTCACATTGACAGGCTTTTTCAGGAACTCAGTAGACTTTGACTCCCCCACATATCTGTCAGCTTGTCATGCTTGCATGTTGCTGTGATGCTGAAAGCTATGCCACTGATATTTCAGATACCAGCAGGGCACCCATGGTGGACAGGTCTCAGCTAAGCTTCTAGACTAAGACAGACTAGGCAGTCCACTCCAGAAACAACTAGCCATCGAAAACCCTACGAATAGCAAGGAAGAACTGTCAAATAGGTAGTGCTTTGTTCTGCTGTACTTAGGGCTGCTATGAGTCAGATCCAACTTGAGAGCACCTAATAGATCTTGACTATGTCTAACAAGGATTGTTATACAGTAAATAAACTCTGGTAGTGTTTTGCATTTTACAAAGCACTTTCACATATATTATCATTATTCCCAATAATACTATGAGTTAGCCACAAATTTACTAATTCAGTCAGGAATCATGTCTATTATTTAAACAAGAAAATGGAGACATAACAAACAATGGTGGCATAGTCAAGTGTCAGAGCTAGGGCTTAAAACCAGATCTCTAACTCCATCCTGCGCCTTTCTCCACATCACAGCATCTACCATCATTGGAATGGCCTAGTGCAGAAGTCACAGAAAGGCTGGGGGATTCTAAGTCATGCATAGCTCTGTGGAGGAAAATTACTAATAAACAATAAGGGTGAGTGACATTCTCTCAACTCTTAAAGACTGGAGGTAGAAGGGAGCAGAAAGAAAGCGATTCAGATGGATTTTGAATGAATTTGAGTTTCTGCCTTTCTTGGGTCAGTGAAAACTAAAAAAAGCTATTTTCTCTGCTAATTAAGTCAAACTATTGATCATTTGGAGGCAACTGAGGGAGTTCTGAAGAACCACTTCCCACTCCTTCAGGAACCAGCAGACCTGGGTGGATCTATAACTTCACAAACTGTCTTTGGGTCTGAGTTTGAGTATTCGTAGTTAAGAGCAATGTCCTTCCTATAGAACATGGAAAAGAGTGTGCTCGTATTTATAAAACACCACGAGGGAACTCAGTAACGTGCTTCGTTTTATTTTCCTCAGTACTGGGAGTTGAATGTGCTAGGTAAATGCTCTACCCCTGATAGGCATCCCCAGCCCCACTCTGCTTTTTTTTTCATTTTTGAGACAGGGTTTTGCTAAGTTGCACAGGCTGTCTCTGGCATCCAACTTGCGATCCTTCTTCCTCAGCCTTCCAAAGTCATTAGGACTCCAGGTGTCCACCATGGTGCTCAGCTTGTATCAAGTTTTTATTTTTTTATTTTTGAGACAAAGTCTTTCTATACAGCCGCTATTATGGAACTTGTGACCCTCCTGTTTCAATTTCCTGGGTGCTGAGATTATAGCCTGACCTCTAATGTGTTTTAAATGTAAAACAGTCATAATGTGAATGTGGATAGATTTGTTTCTATATCAAAGGGAAGTTCTGCAGCTTCCTAATGAATTTCAAATACCAGAGTTAAAGGAAGGGAGGAAATATAGTTGAAATTTGCTGGGGTAAAAGAGACTCTGAGGAGTAAGTTAGGTGTCTATATCTGCTTTTAGTACTCAAAACATCACAAAATATCATACTTGTAAAATTTTAAATCCTAGAAAATGAAAATGAAAATAAAACAAACAAACAGAAAAAGCTTTAGACAGACATTCCCATAAAACCAAGAAGTTTTATTCAAGACCCAATTTCCAACATAACCACCTAAATCATCCTTTGGAGAGAGGAAAATAGTAAGGCAGTTCCTAAAATAAGAGCGTTTTATATATCTTTGGTTATCTGTATAGACAAGAAAGTGACACAGGGATGCTCAACAGACACAAGCAGAAAGGAAATCACCCAAGTCAGGTGATAAGCAGACAGTTGAATCAAATGGCTCTATGAAGAGATGGTCAACTGGGTAGGAGCCACCGCTCTGGTCTCTGTGCTCACCTCTTGGCACACTGGTAGTCTGTGTTAGAGTGATCTATTCACATACTGGCTCACTCTCCCATACTATCACAGGAGGGTAGGAATTGGGCCTTTTAACAATGTACGCCTGCCAGGCAAGGTGGCGCACGCCTGTAATCCCAGCAGCTCGGGAGGCGGGAGGATCTCAAGTTCGAGACCAGAGGCAGTCTGTATAACTTAGCGAGACCCTGGCTCAAAAAGTAAAAAAAAAAAAAAAAAAAAAAGGGCTGAGGTGCAGCTCAGTGGTCCAGCACTTGCAGAGCATGCAGACGCGAGGCCCTGGGTTCAACCCCCAGTACCACCAAAAAAATAAATAAATAAAATAAAATAAACAATGTACGCCTAGTATCTCCATGGTGCTAACACGAGATGAACAAATGAGTTATTGCAATAGAAAAGCACTAATTGCACAGTAAAGAATAGTAGAAATTAGAAGCAATGGTGGATGGGGAGGTTCAGAGAAATAAAGTACACACATCTTGTTGTTGTTAGGTGCCGTTGAGTCCAACTCATAGCGACCTTATGTACAGCACATCAAAACACTTTCTGATTCTGTGCCAGGCACACGATCTTATTTATGTTTAAGCCCATTGTTGCAGACACTGTGTCAATCCATCTTAGCTATGTTAAATTCACATGGTAAAATATAGAGGTTTTTGTGCTAAAATCCTTCTGCTTCTGTAGGGATGCTCACTTCGGTGTAAGGAAGAAAAGTCCATAGAATAAGCTCCAGGAGGACAGGGCCAGGCTGTTTGCTCATACAGTACCTCACACAGGTCCAGGCAGAGGAATCTGCTCAGTAAATAGGAGATAGTGGCTAGGAGGTGGGTGGATCGACAGATGGATGGGTAAATGAATGAAGGAAAAGGCAAACTGACTAAATGGGGAAATCTCAGTCTGTTAATTAAAACTGCTGAAATTACCTATCATTTTCCAATAATGGCTCTTCAAATAACACTTGCAACAGTACTTGTTATTGTCTTTCTTCTAAATGACAAGCCATATTTATCTCTGTTTAAGAGGTTTCCCACATTAAAGAAAAAAAGACAAAACTAAGTATAATGGAGAATTTTCTATGAGATTATATGTTGTTATTTCCATCTTTAGTCTCACTGATTCACTGGATAACTTTAGTCTTGAGTACAACATGAAGCAGGCTTCCAAGAACCTCACAGTTGTCTTCTGTTTGCTTTACATTTCTGGGATGGTCTGTTATCATCCCACTGTATGTGCATCCCTCCCAGAAACCACTCAGTGGTTGCTGGATACCTAGGGAGAGACTGAACTATCTATTCAACTGTTTGTATTATCTTTACAGACTGTTTCTTTGTATCACCTAGTAGAACAGATCATGACTCACAGGCTATCAAATGAAATCACTGAGTAGGTGTACAATCTTTGCAGGGAACCAGGAACAAAACATATTATGTGAGTTTCCCTATGTGTAAAGAGTTAAGTGCTTTTTTTTAAAAGTCATAAAGGAGATACAATAATGCTTGGCATACAAACACCACAAATTGTGTTACATCTGTGCTTCAAAGAGAATGGTAAAATGATTCCCTCTTGTAAGAAAATGCATCCACATCCATCATCTCCATGGTCAAAATGCCTCTGAGAGGTAAGCAGGCCATCTGTCTCCAGCTCCATTCTAAAGAGAGAAACCCAAGGCTTTGAGCAGCTCTCAGACTCAAACTCACACAAATTAGCCTGAATGTGAGGTTTAGAGAAGGGCTGGACCCAAGCTCTCCTAAACTCCACTTCTGGTTAACAGTCTGTCAGCATGCCCGTAAGTCTTTCAAAGTAACCCTCATTTTTCCAAAGTAAATATTATACTTCATACCTGGTTTATTTCCTGAGTGGTTGTTACTTTGTCCCGAAACTTGAGAGGGGCGGCTGGGGGCAATTTTCTTATCTTGCACTTTATAGGTGTCAGGCGCTATAAAAGGAGATGAAAGAGAAAAGACATTTAGCTTTTTCAACACTTATTTGGAAACACTAACCCACTCAACGGCCTGCAGCTTATAGCCCTGTGGCATCCAATCCCGTCAGATCTTGGCTGCTAAGCAGGGTCGGCCTGGTTAGTACTTGGAAGGGAGACTGCCTGGGAATACCAGGTGCTGTAGGCTTAGGAGATGGACTGGCAACCTCCTCCCCAAAATCAGTCTGCTGTTGAAAACCCTAGAACAGCAGAGAAGCACTGACAATAGTGTTTCGCCTGTTGTATGCAGGGTCGCTATGAGTCAGATACCGACTCAATGGCTATGAGTCAGATACCGACTCAATGGCACCTAACAACAACAACTCATTCAACATTTACTGTTAACATTTTTATCAGGTATGAAGCTAGATTTAGGAAATGAAAAGATGAAGCATTTACAACCCCCACCCTTGTGGGGCTAGGGTTCAGCTCCGTTGGTAGACTACTGCTCCACACTCTCTGAGGACTGGCGTTCAATCCCCAGAACTGCAAAAATGGGAGAAGGATCTGGCATATTCCCAAAGCAGTCCTGGAATAATCAGCCATTGAAAACTATGAGGCAGACCTGACTGGAGGGCACCTAGCATCCACCACCACCCTTGAGGAGGTATTGCTCTGTGGGAAGGACACATCTAAAAATCAGTGACGTTAGGCTTAGTGGCCAATCCTGTAGTAGTGGCACATTCAAGGGTCCCTGCAGAGCACTTACACACCCTGGCTGTCCCAGGTTACCTGGACTTGGAAGTACTATTGGAAATTAAAGTCTGATCTAAGGGATTACAAAGTTCATGCATTAGGAACTAAAAAATTCTAAGAATATAACCAAGCAGGTCACCAAAGGGAAACCAGGAGATACAACAGGATTTTGAAAGAGTCGCTGGCAAAAGTTCAACAATAAAGATGATGATGATGATGATGATGATGATGATGATGATGATGATGATGATGATTTTTGCAGTACCAGAAGGCTGAACCCAGGGCCTGGTTCATCCTTTGCAAGTGCTCTCCCACTGATCTGCACCTGTGCTCTTTCTATATTTTTTATTTTGAGACAGGGTCTTGTAGGGAAGAATTGGGAGGAAATTGGCAAAAACTCCCAAACTGGGAAAATGGCGTTTGAATATCTGGTTTGTAAGTTAGAAATCTAGGGAAGATGAAAGTCAGTTGGTTGCATGTTTGTACGAAACCCTTCCTGATTGGACAATTGGACTGAAAGCTGATTGGCTCAGGCCATTCCATGGGCGAACTATATAAAGAGCTGCGCTGGGGCAGCTTGACTTTTTTTGGCACGGCCTTTCTGGCATCCCTTTCTGCGCCTTCTCGCCTGTTCCTGCCCGGACCAGAGATGAGGACGCGCCTCTCCCGCTGCTCTCCCCCGGGACCTTCGGTGAGGAAATAATGCTCTCCCATTGCAATCCTCAACAAGGAAAGGAACCTGCTCTCTGATCACCGAGGAAGCAACAGCTGCCTCCTCCTGACCACCGAGACGACCAACACAGGTGTTTGTCCCTGGAAGGCAAAAGCGCCTGAGGCTTTTCCTTTCTCCCGTCTCCTCCGGGGTCCCAAGGGCCGCGGGAGTCTGCACCCCTCACCTGAGGGTCCCGAGTGAATTGTGTTTAGTATCTGTGTGCGCAGCGGCGCAGCCCGTCCAAACCTTCATCCGGACTGGGAGGCGCGTGCCCCACATAGATTTGGCACCCGAACGTGGGGCCCAACAGGTCTTACTAAGTTGCTCAGGCTGTCTCTGGCTTTCAATTTGTGATCTTCCTGCCTTCACCTCATGAATCGCTGGAATTACACGCAGGGGCCAAGATTTTGATTCTTATTATTGTGGTACTGCGCCTGGTCAAGATTTTTATTCTTATTATTTGTGGTACTGCAGATTGGACCCAGGACCTCTAGAACGCTAGGCAAGCACTCTATCACTAAGCTAAACACCTAGTACAATAAAAATTATTAAAGAGATAAAGAGAAATGCATTGTAGGGAAAGAACAAAGGGAAGAAATAATATGTGCTTCTATGATTATATGAGGTATAATAGGGTCCTGCAGGGCCAGGAAAATTGTTTTTTACATAAATTTCTTGATTTAACATATTTCCAAAGGATGTCTACAACTGTCTCAGAAACTGTGTTTAAACCCAAGCCTTTGATTTTTTAAGTGCCTCCATACCAGTTTTACCTGCAGTGTTCTCGATTGCTTAAGGCACTCTATGCTTCCATCTGATCAAGTCTAAAGCCCTGAAGTTATCTTGGCTTCTCTCCTTCCTACATTCAATATATCAGTAAATTTTTCTGTTCTACCTTAAGACACATTTGACCACCATCTTTCTGATCATCCCTTCTTTTTGTGTCTCTTGACTAGTCTACCTGCTCCCACCAGGGGCCCCTTCAGTCGGCTATCACTTCAACAATGGTCCCATCAAAACATATCATGTCCTCTCTCTGCTCAAAATTCTCCAACTCCTTCCATCCCACCCAGAGTAAAATTCAGGGTCTTTGCTATGGGCCAGAAGGTACAGTGTGGTTTGGGCCTTTACCTTGCGCCATATTAAAAGGATATTCTATAGATTATTTTTAGATAACTGAAGGATAATTAGGACCATTGGTTCAGAATATATTTCAAATGTTTTCATTTCTTTCTTCCTTGGATATATTCAACCTCATTTAATATTTCTCTAGTGACTGACTCTCTTTTGTACCCCAGGTCCTGATGACAAACATCAACCCTTACTGAATATTATAAACAAGACTCCAACACATGTCTAGTATGAGTCACTTCTCTGAGTAAACCCTGATGAAAGCTTTCCTTTTTTGCTCAGCCGTAATTTGCTTTATTGTGTCAAAATTCAAATGTCAAACATAAATTTCATGCTCAACATCTTTAGCCATCAGGGAAATGCAAACCAAAACTACACTGCGATTCCATCTGAACTGAGCCAGAATGACTATTAACAATAACGATGATAACAACTAATGCTGGTGAGGATGGGTGGAGGAAGAAACCCTTATACACAACTGGTGGTGATGTGAATTAGTGCATCCACTATGGAATCAGCATGCAGATTCCTCAAAAAAGTAAAAATAGACTTACCATATGATCCAGCTATACTACTCCTGAGTGTATACCTGAAGGAATCTAAGTCAATACACCACAGAGGTACCTGCATACCCATGTTTATCATGGCACTATTCACAATAGCCAAGTTACAGAATCAGCCTAGGTGCCCATCAACGTATGAATGGATAAAGAAAATGTGCTATATATATACACATATACTGTTTTGTTCAGGTATAAAGAGGAATAGAATCATGTTGTTTGCAGGATGAATGGAACCTAACATCATCATCTTAAGTGAAATAAGCCAGACTCAGAAAGACAAATACCACATGTTATTTTTCATATACAGAATCTTGATTAAAAAAAAAAAGACATGAAAGAAAAAAGACCATTAGAGAAGAAGAAAGAACAACAGGAGGTGGGAAGGGAGACAAGAGAAGGGAATAGGGAGGGTGAATGTGATCAAAGTACATTATATACATGCATGAAAATGTCAGAATGAAGCCTGTTACTTTGTACAATTAACATAAACTAATGAAAAATTTTAAAGTAAATTTCAATTAAACAGGTTTGGTTACTTGAATGTATCTGTATCTTTGTTTGGATCCAGTCTAACTGCACATCAGAGGTCAATCTGCCCACTTTACCATCATTCGGATGTTGGGAATTTGTTTCTATGCTAGGAGACCCTTGGAGTCATACTTGTCACAAAGCAAATTTTAAATCCATCTGAAAATTTACCTATGTTCATGTAAAGCTGGAAGGTTGTTAGTAAATAAACATTTAAAAAATCAAAATTGTCAGGTTGTTTAGTATAAGATTACATACTGTTAGCCATTAGGTTGGACACTTTTCTAAAGTTTTCAGGCTTTTATTATCAGATCTTCCCTTCCACCCGTGTAAGATTTCATGTTTTTTTCAGTTCATACCATAGCACGGGGAGAGCAAAAGACACACATAGACCTGAGTTCAGACCTAAACCCTAGTTCTCACTGACTGGTTCCCTACTTCCCCAAGTAGGTCCCATGGAGTGATACTGCCTATATCACAGTTGGTTGATGATACTTTGGAGAGATCCTGGCTTTCAAAGATTTAATGTTATTTATTACATTAAGTAAAAAATGAGCCTTAAAAAATTCAGTCATAATAAGAAAAATAAAATATTGGGTTTTTTTTGTCTGTTTATTTGTACAGGAAATTTCCCTACTTAAGAAAACAATGGAGGACAGGATGTAGCTCAGGGCTGAAGCACTTGCCTAGCATGTGTGAGGCCCTGGGTTTGATCTCTGGCACTGCCAAAAACAAAAACAAAACAAAACAAAACAAAACCTCTCAAAACCCTAGAAAATAACCAAGAACACAATGACAACAGCAATTTATTCATCTTCAGATTTCCAAATTTAAAAATCTGGAAATCTTAGGTAAATAGCAGATAGAACTGCATGTTCTACTTTAAAATTGATCATTAAAAAATACCATTTTAAATAACTGAGGTGATTTTCCAATATTTATTTGAATCCCTTTCATTTTTCAAAAAAGAAAAATTAGTCATATACTGTGATGCTCAATTAGCCTTTGCTAGCCTTATAAAGATCTTTCTTGATTGTCTCACTTGCTTGAAAACTTTATTCCATTAGTGTAACATATGAGTGCTGGAGTAAAGACATGAGGAAGAATAAAGGCAAGCACGTTCATGACCTGGGACTCTCTCTCTGATGTGCTCAGAAACAAAATACAGAGGCAGCAGGCATTGGGAGCCTCCATCTATTAAAAACTGTGCAGCTCCACTAAGTGCCACAAATGTGTCCTCTAGGAAGTAGGCTCTGGTGACCTACTTCCACAAGCTGGGTCCCAACTCCCAAGGTTCGATAACCTCCTAGGAAAGTGCCATCAGCTAAGGACCAAACATTCAAACACATGACCTTTGGGGAACATTTTAGATTCAAGCCATGAAACTGCCCCTGGCCCCCAAAGATCCATGGCCATGTCATAATGCAAAATGCATTTAGCCCTACGTAAGAGTCTCCAAAGTCTTAGCAGTCTCAACTGTGTTCAAAAGTCCAAGTCCAAAGTCACCAGTGAGACTCAAGGCAAACTTAGCTGTGAGCTACTGCAAAATAAGACAGGTTGTACACTTCCAACATACAATGACACAGAATAAGCATTCTTACTCTAAAATGGTGGAAGGAGGCCACAGAAAGGAAAGATTCGTCCATAGCAAGACCAATAACCCACTGGGCAAACAAATTCTGTGGCTCCATCTCTGGCACCTGGCACACACGACATTATCTGGCATCCGGTGTCATGTAGGCTTGAACAAGACTAGGGTGGCACTGCCCCCATGGCCCTCTTAGGCTGGCTACAGTCATTGCTGGTAGGTTTCCTCAGTAGGTGTTTCATGTTGGTGGCACAGCCAGCATCCTGGGGTCTCCACTGCTGCTTAGGCTCCACCCTCAAAGTGTTGTGCATCTGCCCGTCAGGGGCTTTCCATAGGGTATATGACCTTGGTATACATTGCCTGGCTTTGCAGGCTATTTTCTGGAATTCTGTTGGCAGCCTCCCCAACCCTATAACTCCTGTATTCTTCATGCTTGCAAAGCTAGCACCACATGGGTGTCACCAAGGTGTGCTGATAATTTGAACAGTAGCTGGGTCCTTTTGGACCATGGCTGTGGTAGCCTCTGTGTGCCTGGGAGGAGAAATCACTTCCCTGGGAAGCCCCTTTGCAGCAGGGTACACATCTCTCAGACACTCTCCTTTCAAAGGAAGTTCTTCCAAATGAGTTTTTAGTCTGGAACTCTAGAGTTGTGGATGGGACAGGCCTGGCCAACCTCTTCTTTGCTCTTAGGGTACTTTTCCTATTGTTCTCTTTAATGGTACTTATCTCTTCAACAATTGCGACTCCTTGCCCTAACCAGCCCTGTCCACAGTAACCTTAAACAAGTCATGGCCTTTTTACTCTTTAAACTGCACATCTTTCAGATCTTTCTGTTCTGCCATTTTTCATGATAAATTTGACTAAAAGCAGCCAATAACAACCAACATATATCCTCCATGTTATGCCATCTTTGTGCTATTTCCTTCACTAAGTTAATTAGCCCAATACTTTTAAACTCAGCCTCACTCAAATCTTTAGGACATGGGCAGACCATAGACAAGCTATTTACCAGAATGTAACAGCAATCAACTCTAGTTAAACTCCCACTAGCATCCTTATGTTCCTCTGAAACCTTCTGACCCTAGTCTCATTTCTATTGCTGGTGATATTCTGGTCTTCTGAATGAGCAAAAGAACTACCCCAACAGCTCTGCTTACAACACTCCAAACTCTTCCAAAGTCCTCCCACAAACAAGATGTCTGCATCTCCAAACTCTTCTAAACTCCTCCCCCAAATGGCCTAAGAACCAAATGGTCAGGTTTCTGCACAGCAAAGATCCTATTCTCCAGTACCAATTTTCTGTGTAAGCAAGCTGTTGCATCACTGTGGCAGAGAAACCAACTGAAACAAACTTATGGGAAAAGTGATTTATTGGGGCTCACAGAGGATCACAGTCCATAACAGTGGGAGGGCAGGTGTGGTGGTGGCAAGTGGCAGGGCCCATGGCAGATGAACTTATGTCATTGCAGATTAGGAGCAGAGAGAGCAACCAGCACCAGGGTCCTGGTAAAACCTCTAAAGTCCCACTCCCAGTAACCTACTTCTACATGCTGAGTCCCATCTCCCTAAGTTCCACAACTTCCCAGGACAGTGGCACTAGCTGGGGGACCAAAGGTTCAAGCTCATGACCTTTAGGGGTCACTTTACATTCAAACCATGACAGGGTAGGAAGCAACAAAAATTTAGAATTCAATTTCCAGCTCTGTATAAGTGCTTCTCTGTTAATCATTCTATTGGACTTTGTGGACAAATAGCTTTCTGGAGACAGCTTTGGGAAAGTAACCTAGAACACAGAATGAGAGCTTGAACCACATGAAATCATCTTTTTTTTTTTTTTTTTTTTTTTTTTGTGGTACAAAATATTTGCATATTAGCAATTTGTATTTTTAATCTAATAGTTTGGATCTGTGTGGAGAAAAAAGGTAATAGCATGCCTGAACACTGGTATCCTTATATTTCTCATCAGATGTGAACTTGTAGTAATAATCAAAGATCATGGATTTAGCATCAGTCAAACTTGGATTTAATTTCCCACATTGCCTC